>JAAAKL020000093.1:0-63069 GCA_010016065.2 Carybdea cf. marsupialis auct. non (Linnaeus, 1758) | reverse complement strand
AGGGACGGCGGCCCCTCGACGCGAGGCGGTGTCGGCTCCTGAAGCTGGGGCGGAACCGCGGGCATGGTCTCGCCCAGGGCGGCGTCCGCGGGCGAGCTATTGCGAGCTTGCAGCGCCAACCGTCGAGCCAGGGCTTGATGTCTTTCCGGGCCCTTGATTCGATAGTAGCGTTCCAGTGCCTCATGAATGCGAAATTCGAGGCCGATGCAGGTCTTGACCATGCACGAGGTCAAGAAGCTGATCTCGTCTTCCTTGAGAAAGTCCCCGGCGTCTTTCGAAGCGACCGACAAAGTCCGGCCTTTGAGGTGGAACGGCACGATGCCGTAGCGCTCGGCGAGCCGCGCCGGGATCATGCGCACCACCTCCGCCGGCACGGCGGCGAGCTCAGCGCCCGAGACCGTCCGGGTGGCGCGCTGGCGACCGATCGCCGCCAACAGGGCATCTTCGGCGATCGCCCCTTCCTCGATCAGGGTCGTGCCCAAGCGGCTGTCGAGCAGCCCTTGCACCCGCAAAGCTTGCGTCAGCTGCTGGCGCGTGATCAGGCCGTCGCTGAGGAGAATTTCACCGATCTTCACGGGTCTCTCCAGACCTATAACTCGGTTGTTTTTCCCTGGGGTGTCGGCCAGCCATGCTGGCATTTTATCGAGGATTGCGCATGAGCGGCGATGGCTGGGGGCAGAGGCTCTATGTTTCGGAGGTCATTTGACGCTAGCCTTCGCGGAATGCCCTGCGTCTTCTGTCAAATCCTCGCCGGCGAGCTACCGGCCAGCGTCGTTTATCGAGACGAGCTTTGCTGGGCGTTTCTCGACATCCGGCCGGTGAGCCGCGGTCATGTGCTGGTGATCCCGGTGCAGCATGCGGTGATGTTGCAAGAGCTCGAAGAAGGGAATGGCAATCATCTCTGGCAGATCGGGCAACGCATCGCCGCCGCGCATCGGGCGAGTGGTCTCCCCTGCCGAGGTCATAATTTCTTGCTCAATGACGGCAAGGCGGCCAATCAGACCGTGCCTCATGCCCATCTGCACGTGATTCCGCGGGCTGGCGGGGATTTCCTTCGAACGCTCTTCAAGCTGGCGCGGAATCTGCTCGGAATCGGCGTTGTCCGACGGGCGGCGCTGGACGCCGACGCGGAGGAGATCCGTCGAAATCTCAGGCCTTGATCGCTTGGAGGACACGGCTCGAAGCGCATGAGGGCTCGAACGGCCGCCGTCAAACGGCTGCCGTTTATAAGGTTCTAAGTTTCCTCAGCTTCGTTTTCTTCCATTTCCGAGAGCGACCAGGGCAGCCGTCACTGGCACCGCCCCAGGGATCGCCAACACCAGCGCCGCGACCGCCAGCTTCTCTCGATGTGTTATAAATCATTCACTATCGATACGCGATTGTTTAGAACCCACTCCTTCAGGAGCTCTCTATGAAGATCGAGGGCGAATATACGTTCAACGCCCCCCGCGACGTGGTCTGGAAAGCTGTGCTCGACCCTGAAGTCCTGGCCAAGGTGCTGCCCGGCTGTGAAGACTTCAAAGAAGTCGGCGACAACCAATTCGAAGGCCTGCTCAAGATCAAGGTCGGCCCGGTGCAAGGCAAATTCAAGGGCAACGTCGAGCTCACAGACCTGGTCGAGCCGTCGAACTACAACCTACGCGTCCGAGGCAAAGGCGCGCCCGGGTTCGTCGACGGCAAGGGCCAGCTGACCCTTGAAGATGCCGGCGATTCCACCGTGTTGCACTACACGGTCGACGCCAAGGTCGGCGGGCGCATCGCGTCGGTCGGCCAGCGACTGCTCGACAGCTCGAGCAAGGTGATCACCCGTCAGGCGCTCGAGGGCCTCGATCAACACATTCAGGCGATCGCCAACGCCAATGCCACCGCCGCCGCGGACGGAGGAGAGGATGGAGAGAATGAATCACCGCCCGCGCCTGCGCCCGCCGAGATTCAGGCACCGTCTCAGGCCGAATTCGCGACCAAAGTCGCCCAAGGCGTGCTCGATGATCTGGTGCCCAAAGAAAAGCGGCCGATGATCTTCGGCATCGCTGGTGTCGTGGCGTTGGTTCTGGCACTGATCGGCGCCAAGGCCTGCGGCTAAGTCGTCACCTCCCGCCCACCCGCGGCCGAGCGCGTTCAAAGACTCAGAGGCTGTACAGGACTGAACCGAATCGAAAGGAGACGTGGATGGTACAGGTTCGCATCGAGGTCAACGGCACGAGTTATGAGCGGGAGGTCGAACCCCGCTTGCTGCTGGTGCATTTCCTGCGCGAAGTGCTGGGGCTCACCGGCACCAACGTCGGCTGTGAGACCAGCCTGTGTGGCGCGTGTACGGTGCTGATCGACGGCCAGTCGGTCAAGTCCTGCACTCAGCTGGCGGTGCAGGCCGACGGCACCCAGATCACCACCATTGAAGGCCTGGCTCAAGACGGCGAGTTGCATCCCCTGCAGAGCGCATTTCGCGACGAGCATGGTCTGCAGTGTGGTTATTGCACCCCTGGCATGATCCTGGCGGCCACCGATCTGCTGAACAACAATCCTTCGCCGAGCGAACAGGAAATCCGCGAAGGCCTGAAGGGCAACGTCTGCCGCTGCACCGGCTATCACAACATCGTCAAGGCGGTGAAAAGTGCCGCCGACGCGATGGCCGAAGGAGGCGCGTCATGAGCGGCGTCATCGGCAGGTCGATCAAACGCCGGGAAGATCCTGCCCTGATCACCGGCCAAGGCAAATATACCGACGACTTCACCCTGCCCGGCATGCTCTACGCCACCATTGTACGCAGCCCGCATGCCCACGCTCGCATCGCCGGCGTCGATACCTCCGCTGCGGAGGCTCATCCGCAGGTGGTCGCGGTCTACACCGGCAAGGACATTCAAGACTCGGAGATCGGCGGTGTGGTGCCGGTCGGCTGGCTGCTCGACGGCCTCAAAACCCCCGACCATCCGATCCTGGCCGTCGACACCGTGCGCTACGTCGGCGACGGCGTCGCCGTGGTGCTCACCGAGGACCGCTATTCCGGTCCCGACGCCGCCGAGCTGGTCGACGTCGACTACGACCCGGAAGACGCGGTCACCGACGTACTCAAGGCGGTCGAAGACGGCGCACCTCTGGTCCACGACATCGCACCGGGCAACGTCGCGTTCAACTGGCAGTTGGGCGACGGCGACGTCGAAGCCGGCTTCGCCAACGCCGCCCACACGGCGGAGGTCGACCTGCGCAACAACCGCCTGATTCCCCACGCGGTCGAGCCGCGGGCCTGCCTGGCGAGCTTCGATCAAACCTCCGGCGAGCTGACCCTGCGCATGACCTCGCAGAACCCTCACGTTCACCGCTTGCTGATGAGCCTGGCGTCGCTCAATCTGCCGGAGCACAAGATGCGCATCATCGCGCCTGAGGTCGGCGGTGGCTTCGGCTCCAAGATTCACCACTACCCGGATGAGGCGGTCGTCTCCTGGTGCTCGATGCAGCTCGGCCGGCCCGTGAAGTGGACGGCGACGCGATCGGAAACCAACCTCACCGACGCCCACGGTCGTGATCATGCGTCCCACGCCGCCATCGCCCTGGATGAGAACGGCAAGATCCTGGCGCTCAAGGTCGATACCCACGCTGCCATGGGCTCCTATCTCTCGACCTTCGCACCGTCGGTGCCGACCTACCTCTACGGCACTCTGATGTCCGGGCAATACGACATTCCGGCGATCCGGGTCAAAACCACCGGCGTCTTCACCCACACGACGCCGGTCGACGCCTATCGCGGTGCTGGCCGGCCGGAGGCGACTTACGTCGTCGAGCGGTTGATGGACCTGGCGGCAGACGCCTGCGGCCTGGATCCGGTCGAGATTCGTCGCCGCAACTTCGTGTCCCCCGACGCTTTTCCCTACCAGACCCAGGTGGCGCTGGCCTACGACAGCGGCAACTACGGTGGCGCAATGGACAAGGCCCTCGAGCTCGCCGGTTACGAGGAGCTGCGCGCCGAACAAGCGCGACGCCGGGAGAGCGGCGATTCGAAGCTCATGGGCATCGGCATCTCAAGCTTCATCGAAGCTTGCGGGTTAGCGCCATCGCAGGTGGTTGGCGCCCTCGGCGCCCAGGCCGGGCTCTACGAGTCGGGCAAGGTGCGAGTCCACCCCACCGGCTCGGTGACCGTTTACACCGGCTCCTCAGCTCACGGCCAAGGCCATGAAACCACCTTCGCCCAAATCGTCGCCGATCGCCTGTCGATCGACGTCGACCAGGTCGAAGTCGTCCACGGCGACACCGGTGAAGTGCAGTTCGGCATGGGCACCTACGGCAGTCGCTCGGCGGCGGTCGGTGGCAGCGCGCTGGCGGTGAGCCTCGACAAAGTGGTCGCCAAAGCGTCCCGCATCGCCGCCCATCTGCTCGAAGCGGCGGCGGAAGACGTCGAGTTCGAAGGTGGCGAGTTCCGGGTCAAAGGGGTGCCGGCCAAGACCGTCGCTTGGGGCGACGTCGTGCTCCAGGCTTACCTCGCCCACAATTATCCGGAAGACCTCGAGCCCGGCCTCGAGGAGACCAGCTTCTACAACCCCGAAAACTTCACCTATCCGTTCGGCACCCACATCTGTGTCGTCGAGATCGACTCGGAAACCGGCGCGGTTGAGATCGCACGCTATGTCTGTGTCGATGACGTCGGCAACGTCATCAACCCGATGATCGTCGAAGGCCAGGTTCACGGTGGCCTCGCCCAAGGCATCGGCCAAGCACTGTGGGAAGACGCGGTCTACGACGAGGGTGGCCAGCTGATCACCGGCACCCTGCTCGACTATGCGGTACCGCGGGCCCACATGCTGCCGTCGTTTGAAACCGACCGCACCGTCACCCCGTGCCCGCACAATCCGCTCGGGGTCAAAGGCGTCGGTGAAGCTGGCTCGATCGCCTCCCCGGCGGCGGTCGCCAATGCCGTCGTCGACGCCCTCTCACCTCATGACGTCAAACACCTGGACATGCCGCTGACGCCCGAGAAGATCTGGCGCGTCATCCACCGGAACGGAGGCTAGACGATGTACCCCGCGAAGTTCGACTACTTTCGCGCCGCCAGCGTCGAAGAGGCGGTGGCCCTACTCCACCGTCACGACGAGTCGAAGGTGCTGGCCGGCGGCCATAGCCTGCTGCCGATCATGAAACTGCGCTTGGCTGAACCCACGGCGCTGGTCGACATCAGCCATATCCATATCCTGCGCGGCGTCAGCCACCATGAGGGTGCGCTGCGCATCGGCTCGCTGACCACCCACGCCACCCTCGCCGGCTCTGACCTGCTGCAGCAGGAGTGCCCGCTGTTGGCCGAGGCGGCAAGCCATATCGGCGATCCGCAGGTGCGGAACAAAGGCACCATCGGTGGCAACCTGGCTCACGCCGATCCGGCCTCCGACCTGCCGGCGGTGCTCGTCGCCCTGGATGCAGCGGTCAACATCTCCGGTCCCTCCGGGGACCGCTCGGTGGCGGCCCGCGATTTCTTCGTCGGCCTGCTCGAATCCGCGATCGAGGATCATGAAATCCTCACCTCGATCGACGTGCCCGGTCTGCACGAAGGTTCCGGGACTTGTTATCTCAAGTTCGAGCATCCGGCCTCGGGTTATGCGATTTGTGGTGCTGCCGCGATCGTCGGCGGCGGTCGGGCGAGTGCTGCCGGTGTCGAGCTGGCGTTCAATGGCGTCACCGCCACACCGTATCATGCCATGGCCGTCGGCCAGGCCCTCGACGGCACCTCCCTGACCGACGCCGAGATCGATCGTGCGGTCGACGAGCTCCTGTCGATCGACGATCCATTGGGCGACGTCCAGGCTTCGGGGGAGTATCGCGTCGAGCTGGCAAAGGTTTACGGTCAGCGAGCGCTCAAGGTCGCACGCGATCGGGCCAGGGCCTGAGACGTTCGCCTGCCGGGAACCCTCCCCTTGCCTCTTCCATCCTCGATCGGCGAGCTGCAGCAGCAGCTCGCCGTGGGCCTGTACTTTGCCGAGCGCAGCCTCGCGACATCGATCTTTCTGGCGCTCCGGCTAGGAAAACCCTTGCTCCTCGAGGGCGAGGCGGGCGTCGGCAAGACCGAAGTCGCCAAGGCCCTAGCGAAGCTGCTCGAGGCGCGCCTGATCCGGCTTCAGTGCTACGAAGGGTTGGATATTCCGACCGCAGTCTACGAATGGGATTACAGTCGTCAGATGCTCCAGATCCGGCTGCTCGAAGCCGCCGGCGTCAAGGATCTCGACGATGCTCGCCACCGCCTCTTCCAACCAGAATTTCTGCTCAAGCGTCCGCTACTCGAAGCCGTTGCGCCAAGCGTCTTGGAAGATCAGACCGCCATCGTGCTCTTGATCGACGAGCTGGACCGCGCGGATGAGGAATTCGAAGCCTTTCTGCTCGAACTGCTGTCGGACTTTCAGATCACCGTGCCCGAGCTCGGCACCCTGCGCGCCGAGCGCCCACCGATCGTGATCCTGACCTCCAACCGCACCCGCGAGATTCACGACGCCTTGCGCCGACGCTGCCTATACCACTGGATCGACTACCCGGACGCCGAAAAGGAATATCGCATCGTTCGCTCCAAGGCCCCTGGCGCGTCCGAGCGGCTGTCGCGTCAGGTCGTCAACTTTGTCCAGGCGCTGCGTCAGGAAGATCTTTACAAACGCCCTGGCGTCGCCGAGACCCTCGACTGGGCCAACGCGCTTTCCGCACTCGACGAGACCGCGCTGACTGCAGACAATATCTCCGACACGATCGGCGCCCTGCTCAAATACCAGGATGACATTGCGCAGGTCCGTGACTCCGGGGTCAGCAAAATTCTCGACCAGCTCGCGCCCGCTTAGACGAATCACGCAGCAGGCTTGGATCGGGCGTGCTCCGTTCCTTGGGCTAGCGAGAGCTAAATCGATAAAAGCAATATCTCTGTCAGTCATTTTGTCGACACCCCACCTCTCTCGAAAACGCGTCTATAGAGTGGAGAGAACTAACGGAACTTCAAGATGATCTACCTTTAGCGGAGATCTTGGTCCTAATCAACATCCCGGGACCAAGGCCTGCGAAAGCATCGACGAGTCCGTTCAAAGAATCACGAAGGTCGGTGGTCCTAAATGCTGCTGGCCTGACTATGGCTGGCCGTTCGCACCGACCGTTGGGAGGCGGTTATGATCGCTCCGGTGATCAAGCTCTCATCCCGAGTCCGAGACACTCTCGATCGTACGCGCCGATTCAGAGTCCGCCGCAGAGCCGTCCAAGAGCTCCGGCGGTCGCTGGCGTTGATCGTCGACTTGAACGCGCTCGAGACCAACGTCGCCTCCCACGTTCGGGAGCTCTTCGATCCAGACCTGCTGGTCATTCTGCAGCTCGATACTTCGACGTCGAACTATCAACCGAGCTTCTGCTCCGGCATCGACCGGCAACAACTCGAGGGGGTTGCCTTGGCATCCGACAGCCGACTGGTCCAATGGTTTCAGGTCAATGAGACCTGCCTGGTCGCCCATCGGGACCGTGGCGTCTTCGACTATATCGGTCGCGAGGAACAGAAGCTCCTGGAGAGAATGAAAGCCCGAATCTGCGCCCCACTATTGGCGCGCAACCATTTGCTCGGAGTGATGGTGCTGGGCACAGCGCGGCCTTGGCGCCCGTGGCGGCGAGACGCCGCCCTTCTGCTTCAGCTCGCGAATCAAGCGAGCCTGGCCTTTCAGAACGCCGCGCTTTATCGCGATCTCCGCCAACGATTGGATCGACTGCACCGAGCCGATCGTCTCGCTGCGGTCGGCCAGCTGGCCGCTGGCGTCGCGCATGAGGTCAGCAATCCGCTCACCATCATTCGCTCGACGATGCAATATCTCGCCAGCGACCTCGAGGAGCCAGCGATTCGGCAGCTGGTCGGTGATCTGATCGGCGAGGTCGACCGCATTGACCAAACCATCAGCAATCTGCTCAGCTTGACCCGGCATAGCGATTTTCAGCCGGAAGAGGTCGATCTCTTCGGCCTGATTCAACAGACCCTGCGTCTGGTTGAGGCTGAGGCCCGCAAACAGTCTGTGCAAATCCATGAGCACTTGGAGTCCGCGATCCATCTTCAAGCAGACCCGGGACAACTACGACAGGTGGTGCTCAACCTATTGCTCAATGCCCTCCAGGCGATGCCCGATGGCGGTGCGATCTCGGTCAGTGCCAAGCGTGAGCGGTCGGGCCCTGGGCCGCTGCGTCACCGAACTCATGTTCGTCTGGAGATCGCCGACGACGGGCCCGGGATCCCACCGAATCAGCTCAAATCGGTGTTTGACCCTTTCTTTACCACCAAAACGGAGGGGACGGGGCTCGGGCTTGCGATCTGTCACAGTATCGTGCAACGTCACCAAGGGGATATCGAGCTCGACAGCAAGGTCAACAAGGGAACGACCGTTTCGATTCTCTTGCCAGTAAGACCTCTCGAAAGCCAAGCTAACTGATGCGAATCCGAGGGAGACGATGGCCAAGATTCTGATCGTCGACGACGAAGAGAAGATTCGAAATATCCTGGCTCTGGTGCTGCGGGGACGCAAACACCACGTGACCACCGCGGCCTCCGGCGAGCAGGCGCTCGAGATCGCGGCGGAGCTCAAACCGGATTTGGTGCTGCTGGATCTTCAGATGCCAGGTATCGATGGCCTCGAAACGCTGCGCCAGTTGCGGAGTCGACAGTCGGCGGTTGACGTCATCATGATCACCGCTCATGGCAGCATCCGCTCGGCGGTCGAGGCGATGCGCAGCGGTGCTCACGATTACGTCACTAAACCCTTCGACAATGAAGAGCTGTTGCTGCTCGTCGATCGTGCCCTGGAAATGAGGCGCTTGAACGCCGAAGTTCAGGCGTTGCGCAGCGAACTCGAAACCCGCTACGGATTCACCGAGATTATCGGCATCAGCCAACGCATGCAGGATGTCTTCCACACCATGGCCAAGGTCGCCAGGGTAGACGCGACGGTGCTGATCACCGGCGAATCGGGGACCGGCAAAGAGCTCGTCGCGCGGGCGATCCACCGCAAGAGCCGCCGGAGTCGGCGCCCCTTTGTCGCGGTCAACTGCAGCGCCATCCCCCAGACCCTGATCGAGTCTGAGTTCTTCGGCCACGAGCGCGGAGCTTTCACCGATGCTCGCGAGAGTCGCCCGGGCAAATTTGAGCTCGCGGACTCCGGCACTCTGTTCCTGGACGAGGTCGGCGACCTCTCCGTCGATGCGCAGCCGAAGTTACTGCGGGCTCTGCAGGAAAAGCAGGTCTCACGCATCGGCACGCGGAGCTCCCGGCAAGTCGACGTGCGGGTGATCGCCGCCACCAATAAGGATCTCGAAGAGGAGGTCGGCACTGCTACATTTCGGGAAGATCTCTATTGGCGACTCAACGTCGTCCAGATCCGCCTTCCCGCATTGCGCGACCGTCGGGAAGATCTATCGCTCCTGATCGACCACTTCCTCGGACGGATCAATCGCGAGCTGGCGTTGACGGTTGAAAAGATCTCGCCGGAGGCGCGTCAGCTGCTGCTCGACTATCCCTGGCCCGGCAACGTTCGCGAGTTGGAAAACACCCTCTGTCACGCGATGATCTTATGCGATGGGGATTCCCTGAATGCCTCGTCCTTGCCGGGCAGAATCTTTGGAGAGAGTGACTCTGGGCCGGGACGTCCGCCGTCGGATCTCGATCGTATGAATCTTGCCGATGCGGTGCGGGAAGCTTCCGAGCGGCTCGAGAAGCGCATGATTGTCTCCCGCTTGGCGGCTCAGAAAGGCAACCGTACCGCCACTGCCGAAAGCCTGGGGGTGAGCCGCAAGACTCTGTTCAACAAGATGCGCAGCTACGGATTAGGCGACCCGGAGCCGGTCGAGGCCGGCTGATCTGGGCCACCGGTCAGGCGCCGGTGGCGTCGCCGGGCATCGCCCCCCGCATATAGTCCAGGTAGAGCGCTTCGAGACTTTCAAAGCGCAGCTCTTCGCGCGTCGAGGTGAGCACTTTGCGCCCCTCTTTCAAGATCGCGACCGTATCCGCCAGTTGCTTGGCGTGAAATAGATCGTTGGTCGAGAGCAATACCGCCCGCCCGCGATCGCGCAGCATCTTGAGCGTATCGACCAGCTCCCGTGCTGCCTGAGGATCGAGGCCGCTGGTCGGTTCGTCGAGCAAGAGCGCCGGTGCTTCTTTGATCATCGCCATCGCGATGCCGAGCTTTTGGCGCATGCCGCGACTGAACGTCCTTACCTTTTGAGTGAAAGCTCGTTCAGGCAGGCCCACCTGGCGCATCGCCATCGCATGATCGTCGCGCTGGGTATCCAGGCGCCCTCCCAAGCGCGCGAAGAATTCCAAGTTCTGAAGCGCCGTCAAATTGCCATAGAGAGCGACCGTCTCCATCAGATATGCGACATGCTTTTTGGCTTCGCGAGGTTCCAGATTGGCGTCGATACCATTGATCATCGCTTGGCCGGCGGTCGGACGGGTGAAGTCCATGAACAGATTGAGGGTGGTCGTCTTGCCAGCGCCGTTGGCCCCTAGCAAGCAGCAGATTTCCCCCGGCTGAACGAAAAGATTGAGCGCGTCCAGAGCCAGCGTCCCGTCGGCATAGCGCTTGCTGAGATCGATCGCTTCGATCATATATATGCTCTCCGTTGGCGCTCAGCCGACGTCTTCGCGCCCGAAAGCTACGAGCACCGCCGCCGCCAAGGCCAACGTCGTGAGGGCGAGCACCAAGATGTGCCGTGCTGAAGCCCGAATCCCCTGGGCCACCGCCCCCTCCCTGAACTCGAAACGCGGAATCCGCTCCGCAACGACCTGCTTATCTGACATGAACTGGTGGATGAAAAACACGTGAGGACTTTCCGGATCAGCATAATCCAGCGCTTTGACAGCTTCTTCCAACGGCTGGAGGTAGGCCCAGGCCTGGACGCTGAAGGCTCGGTCCCGATAAGGCCCGGAACCGGCAATTAACTCCGTCAAGTCCTGAATCAACGACATCGGTGAAATGGCCGACAGCCGTCTCGCCATCTGCTGCTGCTCGAATCGCCGGTCAAAGAGACCCCGCCGCAGCTCCTCCTGCTGAGCTTGGCGCCGATGCTGAATCTTGGCTGACTCGCGCTCGTGGAGATAGTTATCGAGACGAGCGAGCTCGGGCGAACGCCAATTTCCCGGGCCATACTCCTGCTCGACTTCCTCTCGGATCCCCTCCAACTTTTCACCTGTCTCGAATCCGGCCGGCAGCGGCTGAAGCGTGTTGACCAAGAGAGCCCCACCGGCTGGCACCACCACGACGGCGGTGATCCAGATGAGCGCCAGGATCGCCAGACTGCGGGCTGATTCACGGCTCAACGCCGAGACCAAAAGCCCGATCAAACCAAAAATCGCGCTCGCCCACAGCCCGAGGCCGGCCACCGCGATGATCTTGAGCCACTCGGAGAGCGTAAAGGAGATCTCTCCTAAGGTGTACAGAATCAGCAAGCACACGGGAGCGCCAAGGAGGAAGGGAATCGCCAACCCGAGCCAGACAGCCACCGCTTTGGACGCAACGATCTGCCAACGAGCTACCGGATAGGAGAGCAACATTCTCAAGACGGCCCGCTGCTGCTCGCCACAGAAAGCATCGTAAGACAGGACGAAAGCGGCCAATGAAAAAACCACCTTAATCAGGAATAGCCAGTCGAGGGGTTCGGAGGGCCCCAGTCGCTGATTGCTGCTATGGCGGCTTTCAAGCCTCGACTCTTGCCACGGTTGCAGCGGTTGGCGATAGACATTAGGACCGCTCGACTGTCCCCCATCGACGAGAAAAGCCAGCTTCCAAGGCGGCTTGACCGCCGGGTGCCCGAGGGTGGCCAGATCGCGGACTTTGGAGACCGCCAGTTGCGCTTCATACTCCGCCAGCGTCGCCTGATAGGTGCTGACCTCAGCTCGATAGCGCACCGCGTTGATCAAGGCCGAAACGATCATCAGACTCAAGATCAGGCATGCGGTGGCACGAAACCGGAACCCCTCTCCCAAGCTGGCGGCGATTTCGCGCTGAAGCAGGCGAGTGAAATTTCGTCGTTCTCGCCCCGCGGTCGACGTGGCACAAATGGGCAGCTTCGCTCTGGCATCGAGCGAATGGGTATTTCGAGGCGCAAGGATCACGGGTACCAGATTTCTCATCAAAGCGGATACTCAACGAATCGCCGCCAAACCACCGTCGCAAGCAAACCGTTGGCGAATAGGAGGAGAAGGATTTCTGGCAAGACGCGACGACAGGCCCCCCAGAATCCAGGCACCTCCCGACGCAAAGTCGGGAGCCCCTGGAGTTCGAGCCGGCGGCCGACATCGGCATCTAAGACTTGCTTTGCCCGGCGCACCTCGCTCTGATTCTCGTTCGCCGTCCAGCGCTTCTTCAATAGCGGCTCCTGCCTCTCGTCGACCGCTTCCGGCGGCACACCCAACCATTGGGTCCATGGCTTGAGCTTCCCGGCTTGATCATCAGTGAACCACTGCCAGGATCCAAACGCATCACGCTCCTTTAAGAATCCGATGAAGCGCTTCCGCAGCTCTCGACAATCCTCAAGGAATCTGTCGTGATCGGCGAGCGAAGTGCCAGCCAAAGACGCCGCGATTCGCTCCAGGAGAAACGCCGGCGAGGGCGAGGCCAGGACGCGCGCCAAAAGCTCAGCTCGCCGGTTGCCGGCGTCGAGTTGCCGCTCGGCATCAAAGATGCGTTCGGCAAAAGCCATCCCGATGGCTGCTTCCTGATTGTGAAAGTCGATCCTAGCGTCGTAATAGCGGGCTGAGCCAAAACGGACGACGACGCCGCGGGCCGAGTTGTTCTCCACCACCGGTGCCCGATGAGCCGCGGGCAAGGCCTTAAAGGCGGACTCTATTTCCAGCTGCGACAGTTCCTGATCACGCTGGGCCATCAACTGCCTGATCTCTGAATCCGCTGGCGAATCGACGCGACCGGTGCCGATGCCGGCGATCGAAACGGCCGCTTGCGGAATCAGAAAAACGATCATCAGCCACCCCAGCAAGGAATAGATGAGGGCGCCAGCAGTGGTTCGAGCCGCGGTCGACAGCACCAGCCCTAGCCAGAGCATCACCGAAAGATAGACGGCATAGGCCGCTACCAGACCCGCGACACACTGCCAACGCTGGCTCTCGAGCTCTACCCCGCCAAAGTTCAACATAATCCAAAGGCTCAAAGCCGTGCTTGCCAACAAAGGAACCAGGAGCGCTAGAAAAGCCCCCAAATACTTGCCGATCACCAGGGTCGACCGCGGGATGCTATTAGCAAAGATCAGTCTCAGCGTGCTCTTCTCTCGCTCCCCGATCACGGCGTCAAAGGTGAGCAGTAGAGCCAACAGTCCGAGGACGACCCGCACGATGGTCGTCAAATCGAAGTCTCGCAACGTCGGATCGAACGCATCTCCAATCGAGTCTTCCACGGCCGCGCGAGGGATCGAGAAGACATCTAGCTGGACCTCAGAGCCCAGCCGCGCATCGAATCCACGATGCAGCACCGACAGTGGCTCGGGAGCTCGAGAGACCCTCGGATGCAGCTGAGAGTAGACATGCACCGCATTCAGGCTCTGATCATGTTTTTCGATGCGTTCTTGATGGCGCGTCAGACGCTGATCGTAGTCTCGGGTACCCACCGACGCGGCTAGCGCTGCCAATACCAGCAGAATCAACGTGCTGATGTGGAAGCGAAAGCTGACCAGGTGTCCCAAAAGCTCTTTCTTGACGACCGCGCGCAACATACCTTCGGATTCCTCCTCAGCCGAATCCATGACTCGAGTGCTTCCAGAGCCCTATCCGGCACTGACTCATCCTTGCTCCTTGCACGGATTATGCCGACATTGGCTGTCGACAGATCTCCTGACCTCCGCGGGCGCTCAGCGTCCACTCCCACAGACCTACGGGAGAGCCCGGTCCGGTCGCCCGTCGTCTGACTGTTAGGATAGAGCTTGAACTCAATCTTTTCGAGACCGGCATCGCCAACGCCGAAGCTCTTGTCGGTGAATCGGCCTGGGAATCCGCCGGTGACCCAACATCGCGACGAGAGGAAACATTATGCTTCGTACCAGCAGCTACACCATTTATGTCGACCTTCCGGACAATCCACGGGAGCTTCTGATCGTTCACGGTTATACCGGCGCCTATGACAAGGTGTCCCGTCGGACCGCAAATTATCTACGCTCCCGCGAGACACGCCGTCCGCCGAAGCCACTCTATGGCGAGTGGAGCTCAGAACCGGAACTGCCGTCCGACAGCGAACCGCCGGCGGACGAGGCGATCCAAGCCCTCCGGCAGCGCGGCTATCTCACCTCACTGGCGCCAGAAGCGGAAGAAGAGTTCTTCGCTCAACTGGCTCTCAGACTCCATGAGCGCAGCTCGAACCAGCCTCCGACTTACATTTTCATGCCGACTTACGATTGCAACCTACGTTGCTCCTACTGCTTTCAAGACCATATGCGCACCGACCCGCGCTTTCAGCATTTACTCCACCGGATGCGTCCGGAAATGATCGACCGTATCTTTCAGGCGCTGCCCAGGATCGAAGCACGGCACGGGGCTCAACCCGGAGCGAATCCGCTGCGCTCGATCGGACTCTTTGGCGGCGAGCCCCTGCTGGCGGCCCATCGAGAACTCGTCGAGCACCTCTTCCATCGAGCCTTGGAGCTGGGGCGGGCAGAATTTTGGGCGGTGTCAAATGCCACCGAGCTCGATGCCTATGCCGATCTCTTAGGCCCAGACGGCCTCAGTCGAATTCAGATCACCCTCGACGGCCCACCGAAAGAGCACGATCAGCGTCGGATCTATGCCGATGGTTCGGGTTCCTATCAGCGAATCGCGCGCAATATCGACCTGGCGCTAGAACACGGTACCGTGATCAGCGTGCGGCTCAACGTCGATCGTAAAAACCTCGATGAGCTGCCAGCCTTGGCGGACGAGATTGTCGAACGCGGCTGGCACACCCACCCCAACTTTTCGGCCTACACCGCGCCGATCAACGCAGTGAACGAAGCCACGGATCGAAAAGTCAGTCTGAATTCCTGGCAACTGGATCAGGAACTCACCCGACTGCGCGAGCAACACCCAAATCTCTGGATCCTGGGTCGACCCGACGAAACGATTCGGGTCCGAGCACGTCAGATCTTCGAAGGCCGCGAAGAGATCATTCCCCAACTGCGCCCGAGCTTCTGCGGCGCCCACGACCAGATGTATATTTTTGATCCTTTCGGCGATGTCTATGCGTGCTGGGAGCGTACCGGTGACGCCAAGATCCGACTCGGCCGGATCTCTCCGGAGGGCGACATCCAATTCCAGCACGAGGTGAAGCAGGAGTGGCGTTCCCGATCGGTCGCGTCCAACCCGGTGTGTCGGCGATGTCGTTATGCGCTGCACTGCGGCGGTGGCTGTGCGATTCTAGCCCTCGGGCAGCGCGGTAAGTTTCACGCCAACTACTGCGATGGCTTCGCCTCGAGATTTCGAGCGAGCGTCGCCGACGCCTATCGCGCGCTTCAAGCTGGCGAAGAGGCGACCCACCTCCACGATCGCATCTGCGACCTTTAGACAGGAATTGGGAAATCGATTACCCAGCCGGGTATTTGATTTCTCAATCGAGAAGCCCGGGGCGCTCAATCCTCTGTCCGAACGGCTGGTCCGGATTTTGCTTTCTGTCTCACACGAGTCAGAACGATGATTGTCCTCGCCCAAGACCTCCGCCTCGGCTTACGCCGCCTCCGTCGCTATCCAAAGGTAGCTGTGGCGGCGGCGTTGACTCTCGCCCTCGGCATCGGCGCCTGCACCGCGATCTTCAGTATCACTGACGCGGCTTTGCTGCGCCCACTGCCCTTCCCTCATGCCGAGCAGATCGTCACGTTATGGGAAACGCACCCTCGGCAGGCCGCTGGCTATCGTCTGGCCTCCTGGTCGGCGGCCGAAACCTGGCGGGCGGCACTTCATGACCTGAAAGACCTTGCCGTTAGCCGCCCTTGGCGGCCGGTGCTGGCCCGCGACCAAGAATTGATCGGCCTCGAGGGAGCAAAGATATCTTTCGGCTTCTTTCAGTTGTTAGGAATCGAACCGACTCTCGGTCGCTTGTTCACCGCCGCTGATGCTGAACCAGGTGCTCCGCCTGTGGTGGTGGTCAGCCATCGGCTCTGGCGCCTCCACCTCGGCGGTGATCCGCAGATTGTGGGATCGCAGATCCGCCTGGTGGGAGCTCCTGAGCCCCTACGCGCCACGGTGATCGGCGTCTTGCCACCTGGCCTGGTGATCGATCGGCCCTTGGTTCATGAGATGGCCGAGATCTTCTCGCCCTTCATCGAAAGAGAAGCTTCAGGCCAATTCGGTCGACGCTACTTCCGGGCCGTCGGGCGATTGGCAGAAGGCGCGCAGTTAGAGACCGCCAAAGCGCACCTCTCGGCCATAGCTCAGCGCCTTGCGGACGCTCAACCTACGACCAACCAAGAGTGGGGAGCGGAAGTGGAAAGGCTACGCGAGCAGCTCGCTGAACCGATTCGCCCCGCCTTATTGGCGCTACTCGCCGGGGTCGGCTTGGTCTTTCTGGTGGCCTGTTGCAATGTCGGCATTCTGCTGATGTCGCAAGCAAGTCAGCGTCGTCGTGAAGTTGCCGTGCGCTTGGCCTTGGGTGCCAGCGTCTGGCGAGTTCGGCGTCAGATTCTGACCGAATGCCTGCTGCTATCCCTCGCCGGCGCTCTTCTCGGGTTGTGGCTCGCTCATCAAAGTGTGGCTGCGATTCGCGCCTACCTGGTGACGACGCTACCCAACCGCCTGGACGTTACCATCGATCATCGGGCGTTTCTTTTCGCCGTTGGTCTGGCATTGGCGACCGTCTTGCTTCTCGCGATGGCTCCGGCGCTGCGAATCGTCGGGCGTCAACTGGGCGAGGCCTTGGCCGTGAGAGCTCATGATCTCCGCCCGAAAGGCCAGAGAGCCCGGCGGACGTTGGTCGCGGTCGAGCTTGGCCTGTCTTCAATTCTGCTGGTCACGGCGGCAATGTTGCTCAGCAGCTTTCAGCAATTGGCGGCCGCGGATCCCGGGTTCGACGCCCGTGGCGTCACCACCCTCCGTCTTCGGGCGGTCGGCACCGACTCAGCCAGCGAAGGCCGAGTCTATCGACGCTTGCTGGCCGAAGCGGCCAACCTTCCCGGCATCCACGAAGCCGGCATGATCAACCAGCCCCCTCTTGCTGGCGCCGGCATGAGCTCCCGTGCCGCGGCCAGCCGGCGCCCTGACGAATCCCTGCGTGTTGAGTTTCGTGGGATCACCAGCGACTACTTCGAGGCAATGGGGATCCCGGTGGCATCGCATCGCGATCTAGGAATGCTCGATCGCGAAGGGCAAGAGCTCGTAGCGGTGGTCAGCGAAACCGCAGCCCGTCGCCTTTGGCCCGAGGGCAGTGCGCTCGGGCGTCGATTGGTGCTGGATTGGGGTGACGGACAGAGCCGTGAAGTGATCGGTATCGTCGGCGACGTGCGGCATCCCGCTTCCCCTGAGGAGGTGCTACCGACGGTCTACCTGCCATTCGAGCAAGCCCCCCATCGGGAGATGACGCTGGTCCTGCGTGGCGATCCCAGAGGCGGAGTCCTGGCCGATCTTCAAGCCCGCGCGCACGATCTCGGGTCGCCCTTGGTCGTCGATGAAGTGACCGACATCTCCCAGTCCGTTGCCGCGTCGATCGCGGAGCCGCGGACGCGCGCGATGGTGGTGGCGGCGTTCGCCTTGACGGCGTTGCTGCTGGCCGCGGGCGGCACCTATAGCGTCGTTTCCCTGGTCGTCGAGCAAAGGCGCTACGACTCGAGCGTCCGTCAAGCCTTAGGAGCTGATCCCCGCCTGCTGATCCGCGGGGTGATGGCCGAGATGATGAGACCTGCCTCTCTGGGCATCATCTTCGGACTCATCAGCTCGTTGCTTCTGGCCCGAGCACTCTCCAGTTTGTTATATGGCACCGGCGCTCAAGACTTCCGGATTTTGATCACCATCGCGGCGATCATGGCTTTGGTGACCGTAATCACCAGTTATCTGCCCGCCCGTAGACTCTCGAGCGCAGATCCTGCCGTCGCCTTGCGGAGTGAATAGCTAAAGATGGGTAATTTAAAATGAATCTCAATCGATAAAAAAATAGCCGGCATAATGCCGGCTATGGTAGTCAAACAGGTGGTCACCCAGACCGACCCTCAGCTGAACCTCCCAACGGTCTGCTTATGAGGTGACGCTCAGAGCCCGGCTGCTGCTGCGCCAACAGCAGCCCCCGATTCAAGTTCGTCACCTCCTACCTCCTATTGCAACCTGCGAGCCAGGTTCGCTTGCGCTTCCCGCCGCCCCTCTCAGGTCGGGTCATTCGCTCGAATCTCGAGTTTTTCTCGGATCCTGGCCCTTACGCCCAGAGACTGACGGCATGGGTCGGGCATTGACGCTCTTCACTGGGTAACACGTTACCCCGTGATTGGGTAACGTGTTACCCGAGCCTCCACAGCGCTGATCGGCACCCTTCAACTCGATTCAAAATCCGATCATCGATCGGTCGGTTGAGCGATCAGAGGGCGATTAAATTCACTATCAATCGATGGAATAAATCGGGTAATCGCTTGCTCAACAGACGGGTAATTAGCTTCTCAAAAAAGCCCACATAAATCTATTAAAAAACCCATAAGTCTTTTGTTTTTCTATATTTAAAAAATCCAATTAATCTGGTTTATTACGTGCAATTCGACTCCTCCAAACGCTGGCCTTGGCCACAAAAGCACGGAGGAGAAAATGAAAAAGCAAGCCACGAAGACCCATGACCTCGAGAGCTTCAACGACAACATCTTGCGCATCGACCTGGATGACCTGGAAGTCGACGCCATGGAGCAGCGCATTGAGCTGGCGCTCGCTTCCATCTTCGATGGCGACGTTTGGGGTAGCCCTGGCGATCCGTCGCAGCCCTGTGGACAATTCAGCTGTAATGGCTACTGGGGCGCTGCCTGAGGCATGGTCTCCGTCGAGACGCTACCTAATCTGGATCAAGCGCGACGGCTGGACGCCGTGGGTGGAGCGTCGGGCTATCTTGTCACCGACGACCGCTACGGCTCGGTACGGCTCTCTGAAAGCGCTTTTCGCCTACTTCAGGCGGTCCAATCCGGAGCCAGCTGGGAGGAGCTGGCAGAGCATGCTCGACAAAAAGGCCAACCGGTCTCAGCCGCCGAAGTTCAGGCCGCTCACGATCGCATCGTGACCCGGTTCTTGAAGCTACGCCGCCAGGGTGCGCCTCCTTTGCCAACCGGATTCTGGTTCCGTCGCCAGCTCGTCGGCCGCGCTGCCGTGCGCCGCGCCGCCGGCTGGCTGGCGCCGCTGTTTTCGCCCTGGATCGCCTGGATCCTTGTTGGACTGGTCGCACTCGCTGTCAGCGATCATTTGCGAGCTGAGACGATCCAAGGCCTGTTTGACGGTGCCATCCTATGGCCCGCGTATCTGCTCTTTATCGCGTCCTTGATCGGCCACGAGCTTGGACACGCCACCGCAAGCCACCGCTTCGGTGCGCCCCCGGACGATATCGGATTCACGGTTTATTGGGTTTTCCCGGCTTTCTATAGCGACGTCACCGCGGCCTGGCGCCTCAACCGCCGTCACAGAATGGTTGTCGATCTCGGTGGCATCTACTTTCAACTTGTGATCGGCGCTGCTTTCTGGCTCACTTACCGACTTACCGGCTGGCTACCTCTGGCAGCGGCTTTTGGCCTGATCTTGGTGGGGTGCCTTTTTGCTCTCAATCCATTTTTTAAACTCGACGGCTATTGGTTGCTGTCCGATGCCTTAGGAGTACCGCGGCTCAGCCGCCAACCCGCACGTCTATGGCGTCATGCAGTCGCCCGCTTTCGCGGCCAGCTCAGCTCGCATCTGCCTTGGCCTCGCTGGGTAACGATCGCGCTCGCCATCTATGCGCCCGCGAGTTTGCTGTTCTTCATCTATTTCATCAGCCGCCTTCTGCCTGAGCTAGGGGCCCGAATGGCAACCTACCCGGAGCTCACCTCAACCGTCGTCCGTAGCCTGATCAGCTCGCCTCAGGACGCCGTCGCAGCGTTGCCACAGTTACTGACTTCGACGTTCTTGATCATGGTATGTGGTTTGATGCTCCATGCCCTTCTGCGTCGCCTTTGGGCCGCGCTGCCCCGGCTTCGCCGTTCAGACCCGCAGAAGCCAACGCTCGCTTGATCGAGCCCAAATTCCGCAAGCTAAGCTCCCTGACCTCGACTCCCTGATCCGCGGGATTTGCCGCTGATGAGGGAGTCTGACACCGCTTTGCGCCGGACAGATCGAGGGAACAGCGACGGTCTGGCCGTTGGGCTGGACCCTGACTCTGCAACGACGAGGAGCCTTGGCAATGTTTCGAACTCTCTACTTTGCATGGACAGCTTGCTCAATGCTGGCGTTGAGCCCATCGATCGCTGCCGCTTCCGGGCCGGCATCTATTCCGGACAAGATTTCAAAGGAATCGATCCTGAGTGCGAACGCAGGAGGAAATATGCCATCGCCAGCGCTTGCGATCTATCCGCCGACATCCCTCGACGCTCGTCGACTCCCACGCCTTGAGCGTTTCTTTGCTGCGCATACGGACCGCTGGGAAGTGCGGTGGGACGCACGCAGCGACCGCCCTCACCTGATTCAAGGACCTGGCGTCCCAATGTTTGAGGTGCCCGACACAGACTCGGGTGAGCTTCATCGAGCGAAGGTGGAGAAACGGCTGCGCCGGTTCCTCGCTGATTACCCGGAGCTTTTCCGCATCTCATCGACGGAACTGAGGCTCGATCCTCAACGCAGTTTCTTGACCGGCAGCGGTTTCTGGCAGATTGAATTCGAGCAACGCCATGGAGGTTTACCGGTGGTCGGTGCCAGGATCTTCCTGCGCCTCAACCAAGGTCGACTGATCCAGTTCGGCAGTCGAGGCATTGCCGACGTCGATCTGGATCTCGATCCGTACTTGAGTTGTCCTCAGGCTTTTGAACATGTGCGAGGGATCAGCGAAGATCGAGGACTCCAGCTTGAGCTATTCGCCTGCGGAGAGTTGGCTATTTTTCCGCGGGCACCTGCAGACGAAGTGGCTGGCGAAAACTACCGCGGAGCCCCCGGATATGGCATTCAGCATCGACTCGGGTGGCACCAGACTGTTCGCGCCGGCGACCGAATACTCCATCTGGTCGTCGATGCTCACAATGCTGAGATCCTCAGATCTCGCGACTCGATCCATTCTGTCGAGCGGCAGGTTGTCGGCGAGGTGGCAGCGGTCCGCCAGGATCTGCCCGCACAAACTCTGCCCTTCCCTTGGGTTCGCATCTTCGACTCCGACGTCAAGTACACCTCCGCAGAAGGCCTCTACGACTATCAAGGCGGGACTCAATGGACCAAGCTTGACGGCCTCTACGTGACCACTGAGGATGGCTGTGGTGCTTTTCAGCTAGCGAGTGGAGACGGCAATTTCGACCTGGGTACGGGCGGCGGCGACTGTCAAACCCCGGGCTTTGGCGGCCCGGGCAACACTCGGGCTGCCCGCACCGCCTACTACTATTTGAGCCGCGCTCAGGAGCGCGCACAGACCTATGATGCCCATCCGGGTCGACGCGATCCCCTCATCGTCCGTACCAACCTCACCGGTGATGGCTGTGGCGCTTATTACAATGCTGTCTTGGGCAGCCTCGACTTCGAGCGTTCGGCGAGCGGCTGCACCAACCCGGGTGAGTTGCCGGGGCTTATTCTCCACGAGTGGGGTCATGCGGTCTTCGACTCGGCCGACGGTCAAGTCACGGACGGCGCCTCCGGCGAGGCCGCTGCCGACATTCTAGCCTTTCTCGAAACGGGCGAATCCTGCATTGGTCACGGCTTCCGACCCGGGGTCGCCTGTCACAACTGCTCCCGATCCTGCACTGGTGTCCGTGATCTGTCGGCCTTCGCCCTCGGCGGCGACAGTATCCTCGCTCGCCCCGACACCCTCGAAGACGATCAAGGACTCGACTGTGACCGGCTGGGCTGCCCTTATTATGCTGAGGATGCCGAGCAATACCAGGGGCCGATGGGCTATCAAGCCCATTGTGAGAGCCAGATCGCGTCGAGCGCTACCTGGGATTTGAACCGTCGCCTGGCCCAGGCTTATGGGCCGGAACGTGGCGGTCAGAGAATGCTCGATCTCTGGTACCAGAGTCTGGCGACTGCCGGTAGCGCCTATCGTAAATTGCCGTCAGCGCCTGTTTGCCAGCCCGCCTCAAGCGCAGTGGACGGTTGTGAATCCGACAACTGGTATACCGTCTTACTCGCGGTCGACGACGATGACGGCGACCTCGCCAACGGTACCCCTAATGCTTGCCTGATCTGGCAGGCGTTTGACGCCCACGGCATCGCTTGTGGCGACGAGCCACCTTGTCACTGTGCCCGAACTGCGGTGTCCGACGCCGGTCCGGATCAAGCCGTTTGTGCCGGTGAACCGGTGCGAATCGGTGCCCCGAGCCGCCCCGGTCATACTTACCGGTGGTCACCGATCGAATCGCCACCGAACAAAAGCCGGGACCTGCCACCCGCCGGCGGTCACCTTTCACAGTTGATGGTCACACCGACGGAGACCACCGTCTACACGCTGACGGCGACCACCGACTGCGGTAACGCCAGCGACCAGGTGACGATTACCGTGAGCGCCTGTGACGCACCTTTCGATGGCGACTTTGAAGCCGGCGGCATCGGTTGGCAGACCGATGGCTTGTGGCATCTGGCGACCGCGTCCGACTGTCTTCCGCCCGGCCATGCTTCAGCGGCCCAGGCGATGTACTACGGTCAGGATGCATCCTGCGATTACGACGTTGGTGGCGCCAACTCCGGCGAGCTGGTCTCGCCTTGGATCGACGGCATCACCGAAAGCTCTTATCTGACTTTCGACTTCGCCCGCGAAGTCGAGTTCAGCTCCTTTGATCGCGACCGGGCTGAGGTGGCGATCGCGGTCGCTGGGGATTCCGACTGGGATCCCCGCTGGGCGCGAGATGCGCTCGATGCTTCGAGTGGCACCTGGGCTTCGGCAGGGCCGATCGCGCTGGCTCCCTATGCTGGCCAACCGATCCAGGTTCGCTTTCGATTCGACACCCGTGACGGTAAGGCCAATGCCTATCAGGGTTGGCAGATCGATGATGTGAAGTTGGTCGATCTAGAGCCGCCGGAAGCGAATGTGGAGCCCGAGATGGTTGTCCTTGATCCACCCGAGGGAGGCCTTTTCGAAGCCTGCACCTGCGTGCCTGTCTCCGCTCAGGCGGACGATGCCGAGGGCGTTGATCTATCCGCCATCGTGCGTTGGAGCTCCGATCGGGACGGCCGGATCGGTTCTGGCCGAAGCCTGGCGGCCGCCCTATCCGTCGGCGACCATACGCTGACCGCATCGGTGACTGCCCCAGGCGGCCAGGTCACTTCACAGACGGTGCAAATCACCGTCGAGCCTGCTGAAGGCTGTGATCTTTCCAAATGGCCGCCAGCCAGCCCCGAGCTATTCTGTGGCGATGACGAATAGATCCATCTAGCAAGAAAAAAGTGAGTCTCCACAGGGCATCACTGACCATCAGCGTCATCGAGCAGAGCTTCCGCTTCGGAGGTTCGGCGATCGCCGGGGCGCTCTCGGCGTAGAATCTCGACCGCTTCGTGCAAGATCTCGCCCGCGGCCGCGCGGTCGCCCTCAGCGAGAAGCGCTCGACCGAGGCGAACCATCGGCGTCGACAATTTCCAAGGCTCGTTCGGTGGGCTGGACCGTCGGGCTTTCAAGGTCTCTCGGTAGCAACGCGCTGCCTCCGGCGCGTCGCCGAGGGCCAGCCGTGTATCTCCTAGTTTCATCCAGATCGATGCAGTGATCCGATTATCCTCGGGCAGGGTCTTAAGTGCGATCCCGAGAGCCCGTCGATAATGGCGCTCCGCCACCTCGAGTTGTCCCTGGGCACGGAGAGTATCGGCCAGATTGGTCAGCCGACTGGCAAAGCTCGGATGCTCTTCGCCCTGGACCTCACGCGTGATGTCGAGCGCTTCGCGCAGCAAAGGCTCGGCCTCGGCGTACGCTTCCCGGCGCCGCGCCAGCTCTCCGAGATTGTTGAGCGTATGCGCCACTTGTGGATGAATCCGGCCATAGAGCCGGCGCCAGGTTTCAAGGGCCTGACGATAGAGTTGTTCAGCAGTCTCACTGTCGCCACGGGACAACAGAACGGCCGCCAAGGAGGTCAGACTGGTCGCCACATCCGGATGCTCGGTGCCAAAAAGACTCTGCCTCAGGCTGAGAGCCTCACGCAACAAAGGCTCGGCCTCCTCCAGGCGCCCTAGCTGATACAACGTCGCCCCCAAGTCACTGAGACTGGTCGCCACATCCGGATGAGCCACCCCATGGAGGTTACGACGGATCGTCAGTGCTCGACGGAAGAGTTCCTCCGCTTCCGCGTGATCGCCACCGACGAAGAGTAGATCGGCCAAGGCGGTCAAGCTGTCCGCGACTTCCGGGTGCTCTGGGCCCCAAAGCCCCTGGCGAACCTCGATCGCCTGCCGCAGCATCCGGCGAGCCGGTTCGTAGCGGCCGGTCTCCCGCAGCCAGATGCCCTGGTGATGAAGGCTGGTCGCCACCTCTGAATGCTCAGGGCCATAGAGTTGAAGACGTAGATCCATCGAGGATTCAAGCAGCGGCCCGGCCTGCTCATAGAGGCCGAGACGCGTGTAGATCGTGCCCATCAGATCCATCAACTCAGCCTGGACCTTCGGTTGGCCCTCAAGCGCCATCGGAATGCGCTCAGCCCCTTGATCGAGCAGCTCACGAGCGGTGATTTCCGCGCCTCGCAGGCGGCCGGGGTCGGCGTTTTCGAAGAGCTCGCGCAAGAACGCGACGACTTGCGCAGACTCACGTTCTTCACTGAGCGCTCGATCACGCTCCTTCGCCAATCGGACGGTGTAGAAACTGACCAGCGCTATGATGGCCAGTATCGCCGCAGCAAGACCCGTCACCGACGTTCGATGTCGGCGCAAGAACTTGGATAAGCGATAGCTGAAAGCATCGCCTTGTGCCTGAACTGGTAATCCGGCCAAATGACGCTGAACGTCTTCGGTCAGTTGCTCGACCGAAGGGTAGCGTTCTTCCGGCACCTTTCGTAAGGTGCGAAGAACGATCTTGTCCAAGTCGCCGCGCAAACGTCGGCACAATTTTTCCGGGCGCCCTTCACGCGGTCTGCTGACGGCTTCCGGGCTTGAATCGTCATCGGCGTTAAGCGTCGGGTCGCTGCTTTTGGGGCGCCGAAAAACGGCTGCACTCGGCCGCTCCGGCTCCGTTTCACAGATAGCGTTTAAAAGCTCCAGTGGCTGGCCTCGGTCTACCGCATAGGGTCGGCGACCCGTGAGCAGCTCATAGAGCAAGACCCCCAGAGAATAGACATCGGTGGCGGTGGTTAAAGACTGCCCCCGCACCTGCTCCGGACTTGCGTACTCCGGCGTCAACAAGCTCAGGCCGGTGACCGTCGCGACTGTGGACTCAGCCTTGGAATCAAGTAGTTTGGCGATCCCGAAATCGAGCAGCTTGGGCACGCCTTCGGAGGTGATCAGAAGATTTGAAGGCTTGAGATCACGGTGGATAATCAGGTTTCGATGGGCATATTGCACGGCAGCGCAGACTTCGCAGAAGAGCTCAAGGCGCTCAGTGACCGAGAGCAAGCGTTGGTCACAGTACTGATCGATCGGCTCCCCCATCACATACTCAGCCACGAAATATGGCGACCCGTCTTCAGTATTGCCACCATCTAACAAACGAGCGATGTGGGGATGATCGAGGTTGGCTAGAATCTGCCGTTCTTGGCGCAGGCGTTGACGCAGCTCCTCCGAACCTGGGCCGCGCCGTACCACTTTGACCGCGACCTGCTGCTGATAATGCTCATCGTCGCGCTCGGCCAGGTAAACGGTTCCCATACCGCCGCGCCCGATCTCGCGCAGGATCCGATAAGGACCGACCCGCTCCATCGCCGGACGAGCTTCGCCATCGCCGGACGCCAACTCTAAGGTGCCACGAATCGCCCGATCAAGGCGCGATTCGGCCCCATCCTCCGCGGCGATCAGCCCTTCGACCTCGAGTCTTAGCTCGAGGTCATCAGCGCAGGTCTCAGAGAGAAAAGCAGCGCGATCGGCCGCCGGCAACTCTATCGCCTCGAGGTAGAGCGTCTCGATCTGGTGCCATCGGGTGGCTTTGGGCTCGGTCACAAAGACTCTCGACCCATCTCTCGGCTCAACCAGGCCCGTGCCACCTTCAGCTCACGCTCCACGGTCGCATGAGACAGGCCGAGCACAGCAGCCGTTTCATCGATCGTCATGCCGCCAAAAAAGCGTAGCTCGACCACCCGGCACTTGCGCTCGTCGACCGCCGCCAACCGCTCAATGCCCCGATCCAGGGCCAGGAGCTCGAGGTCAGGCGCTCGTGAGGCATCCGGCTGTTGCTCCGCCTCCTCCAGAGGTAACTCCTCAGCACCGCCCCCTCGTTTCTGCGCCCGACGCCGACGCGCATAGTCCACCAAGATGCGCCGCATCTGGCGGGCGGCAATGGCGAAGAAGTGTTCGCGCCCTTCCCAGTTGATCTCCTCTCCGACCAGCCGCATATAAGCCTCGTGGACCAGAGCGGTGGTCTGGAGCAATGGGTCCGCAGGCTCTTGACGCATGTAGCGACGTGCCAGTCGGCGTAACTCCTGGTACACGATCGGCGTCAGCTTGCCGAGAGCTTCCTGATCCCCCTCCCGCCAGTCGAGCAGCAACCGGGTGACACCGGCCGGTTCGACATTGGCGGAGCGCACCTCACCTGCCCGGATGTCGCTGGGCTGGCTACCGCCAGACCTATTGCCGCCTGAGCGCATGTCCTTCACAGCCTCCTCCCGAAGCTTGAATGGAAATCGCGGACTCAATTCGTCGTGAGAAATAGCATTATATGCCTGGTCTCGGTGCCCCTCAGAACGCTGGCCAAAGATCTTTGAGGGAGAACTCCCTGGGCTTACGCCTCACCTGATAGAGGCACCCGTCACGGTGCCCCTCCCAAACGACGTCGACCGGGATCTGACGGCGGGCGAGAGTCCGCCAACTCAACCTGCGGTGCTCTTGACACCGCGACCCAACCCCTGGCCCTTCTGAGGAGCTTTTAATGTCGACCAGAGATCTGTGGATCCCGCTGTCACAGCCTTCGAAATCATCACCCTCAACGTCTCTTGCTGCACTCGGGCGGATCTTCGTAGCCACCCTATGTCTGAGCTTCATTTTCGCCGGTCCTGGTTCAGCCGCGATCTGTGATTCGTTGGCTTCCGGCAGCTGGACCACCGCGGCCAACTGGAGCTGCGGCACCGTTCCGTCGACGATCGACGACGCGACGATTCAACCCGGGCATTTCATCACTTCAGCTGTCGACGTTACCGTGCAGAGCTTGACCATTTCTACGGGAGCCACCCTCGAGCTGCAAAGCTTCTCCATTCGGGTCGAAACACCAACTCTGCTGGTACAGCCCATTGGCTTTCTTCAGGGAGCAGCAGGCTTCAATGTCTACATCACCGCGCCGTCCGGCTCCGCGATGAACGTGCAGAACTTCGGAACGATTCGCGGCGGCAGCCCTGGAGGTTCGGTCTTCATTCACGACGGTGCGTCCGGCGGCGACCTGCCGTGTCCGACCAGCTCGCTGATCGAATCGATCGGCGGCAACTTTCTGGGCGGTACCCAGACCGGCAATGTCTATCTGCTGGCCGAAACCGTCGACCTGCAAGGCGCGTTCGTGGCCGGTGGCTCGGGCTTCGCTCCGGTCAACTTCCTCGGTCAGAGCCGAGCGGGCAACGTCTACATCGCCGGTATCAACGTCAGTATCGATGGCGGCAGCTTCATTACCTCAGGCACCAACACCAATCCGGCTCCAGGAGCGCAAGGCGGCAGCGTCAAGATCGTTGCCCAGAGTTGCTCGGCCAACGTCGGGACACTCCTGATCGGTGCTGGATCGACGGTGACCGTCGGTGGGCCGTCGTCCGGCGGATGTCCAGGCGCCTTGGTTTACGCCGCCGGCACTTCGACGATCCTCGGCACGGTCGCGCCCGGACCTTCGACCTGCGTCTACTGGGATCCTCCACGCCTCGAGCTGGTCGGTGACGCCGAGCTCAGCGCTGAACGGTTGATCCTCGCCGGAGCCGAGCTCGATGCTACGGGTCTGGCTTCCCGAACTCTGCCGACGCCCGCACTCAGGGCCTCCGATACGCTCGAGATCAACCTGAATCCTGGTGGCGTCGCGGACTTCCGCGGTCTGACTCCAGGATTTACCTACTTTCAGGCCGGCAACCTGATCATCATCCGGGCCGACCAAGTCTTGACCGACCCGGGTGTCGAACTAAAGCAGTTGATGGATCCGCCACCGGAGTGGACCCGGGGTAAGCCGACCTACCTGCTCGACATGACCGGTGACCATCAGCAGTTTGTCTCCCCAGGTGCCAGCGTTCAGTATCCGGTGCAGGTCACCAACATCGGTACCGTCACGGCCGACTTCGAATTCGTTATCGAAGACTCTCAGGGCTGGCTACAGGGCGGGCCTCAGTACATTACCCAGCCGCTCGATCCTGGGGAAGCGATCCAGCGCACTTTGACGATCGAAGTGCCGCGAAAGGCTCGTAGTCGCTCGACGACCCTGGTCCTCGGAGCTTCGATCAACGGCGAGCCGTTCCAGAAGTCTCAGGCAATCTTCATTCTGAACGATTGATGCCGAAAAGCGAGCCATCTCCGTCAGCGACGGAGATGGCCGTTGGGCTTTTCGGCATTCCTGAGAGGCTTGCTGAGGTAGGTCGCGGGTGCAGTAGCAGGCTCGGTCTGCGACGGCAACTAGAGCAGCGGCGCGATCACCAGAGCCACGACCGACATCAGCTTGATCAAGATGTTCAAGCTAGGTCCGGAGGTGTCTTTGAAGGGATCGCCGACAGTGTCGCCAACCACTGCCGCCTTATGAGCATCGGAGCCCTTGCCACCGTGATGGCCGCCTTCGATGTACTTCTTGGCGTTGTCCCAGGCACCGCCAGCGTTGGCCTGGAAGATCGCCATCATGACACCAGCGGCGGTCACTCCGGCCAGTACGCCACCGAGCGCCGCAACGTCGTAGAAGCCAACGATCACCGGCACACTGATGGCCAGCAGGCCAGGCGCCACCATCTGCTGAATCGCACCCCGGGTGGCGATGTCGACACAAGTCGCATAGTCGGCCTGGGCGTTCTCGTCGCCCTCGAGTAGGCCCGGGATCGCTTTGAACTGACGACGCACCTCCTCGATCATCGCCGAGGCGGCACGGCCAACAGCCTGCATCGCCATCGACGAGAACAGGAACGGTAGCATGGCGCCGATGAACAGACCGCCCATCACCATCGGGTTCGACACGTCGATCACGTCGAGGCCCACGGTGGTCCGGAAAGCGGCGAAGAGAGCCAGAGTGGTGAGAGCCGCAGAACCGATGGCGAAGCCCTTGCCGATCGCAGCGGTGGTGTTGCCCACCGCGTCGAGCTTGTCGGTGCGCTCGCGCACCTCAGAGCCCAGGTGCGCCATCTCGGCGATACCGCCGGCGTTGTCGGCCACCGGGCCATAAGCGTCGACCGCCAGCTGAATGCCGGTGGTTGAGAGCATGCCGAGCGCCGCAATCGCGATGCCGTATAGACCCGCCTGGTCATACGCGACGATCATCGCCACCACCAGCACGATCACCGGCAGAGCAGTCGACTTCATGCCCAAAGCTAGGCCGGCGATGATATTCGTCGCCGAGCCGGTCAGGCTCTCTTTGGCGATGCCCTGCGCCGGGCTGCGCTGCTCTGAGGTGTAGTACTCGGTGATCAGCCCGATCGCCACCCCAGCGATCAAACCGGCGAGCGTCGCTAAGAAAATGCCAGTGGCGCCGAACGAGCCACCGTCAGCCAGCGCGTAGGAACCAGGGACCAAAGCTCGGGTGACGAAAAAAGTGGCGATCAACATCACCACCGACGAGGTCAAGGTCCCGGTGTGCAAGGCGTGGGAGGGATTGCCGCCCTCTTTCGTGCGAACCAGGAAGGTGCCGCCGAGAGAGACCAGGATACCCAGGCCAGCGATCACCAGAGGCAATAGCACCAGAGGCGCGGTAATGCTGTTCTCCCCCGCCGCGAGCGACGCGGCGGCACCCAGGACCAGCGAACCAATGATCGCGCCGACGTAGGACTCGAAGAGATCAGCGCCCATGCCGGCGACGTCACCGACGTTGTCGCCGACGTTGTCCGCGATCACCGCCGGGTTGCGCGGGTCATCTTCCGGAATGCCAGCCTCGACCTTGCCCACCAGATCGGCTCCAACGTCGGCCGCCTTGGTGTAGATACCGCCGCCCACGCGGGCGAAGAGCGCAATCGAGCTAGCGCCGAAAGAAAAGCCGGTGAGCACATTGATCACCCGCATCAGGTCGGTGTTGCCGCCCTCGACAAACAGAGAGGCGTAGACCAGGTAAAGCACCGAGAGCCCAAGTACACCGAGGCCAACCACGCAAAAACCCATCACCGCGCCCCCGGAGAAAGCGACGTTGAGGGCGCCGTTGAGGCCTTTTCGAGCAGCCGCCGCGGTACGCACATTGGCGGCAGTGGCCACTCGCATGCCGAAAAATCCAGCCAGAGCCGAACACAAGGCGCCGGCGACCACCGAAAGGCCGATCAGCACGGAGTTATCAGCACGGCCTGCGTTGGCGAACGCTAATAGCGCGGCGACCACGACGACGAAGATGGCGAGGACGCTGTACTCACGGCGCAAGAACGCCATGGCGCCGTCACGAATGTGGCCAGCGATCGTTACCATGCGCTCATTGCCCGCGTCCTGCTTGCCGATCCAGCTGCCGCGCACGGCAGCAAAGACAAGGGCAAGAACGCCGCAGACCGGCACGGCATAAAGAAGGGTTTGACTATCCACTTGGCTTCTCCTCTTCGGGGACCGCGTCCCCGGTCTCGTTACTCGCGAGATCTCGCCTCAAGCGGCGAAACCTCTATGAAAATGATCTTCATCCACTTCAGCTCAATCCAAGGGTGGCGGCGGGCCATTGAAGCGCTGCATGGCGACTTCAGAGCCATCAGTAGCCCAGGTCTCGCAGGCATCGGCCGCACGCCGGACCATCGCCTCCACCCGCTCTTTCTCGTCCTCAGCGAACGGCTCGAGCACGAAGCTCACCAGATCCTCGCCCGCTGGGCCATCATCGGTGCCAACACCGAGTCGTAACCTCGGCACTCGGTCGGTACCCAGGCTTTCGAGCACGGACTCCATGCCACGATGTCCAGCTGGGCTCCCTCGACGTCGCAAGCGCAGGGCACCCAAAGGCAGATGGATCTCGTCGTAAACGACCAAGAATCTCTCAGGCGCCAGAGCTCGACGCTCCTGTAGGCAGCGGGCCGCATGGCCACTGCGGTTCATGAAGGTTTGTGGCGCCACCAATAGCATTGCCGACGCGGCCGAAGCGTCGGCTGCGACCGCCGTCAGCGCGACCCGCGCATTGCACTCGTGATGGTCAAAAGTGGTGCCGCGACGCCGCGCCAGTTCCTCGACGACTCGAAAGCCTACGTTATGGCGGGTCGCGGTATAGCGCTCCCCGGGATTGCCTAGGCCGAGAACGATACACCCTACCGTGGACGTTTCGTTGCTCTCGGCGGAGGTGGCCTCCTCGCTAGCATCGCGGCTGCCGGCTGCCTCCTCCGCCTCTTCCTCTGTCGATCGAGTCATCACAGATTGCCGCTACTCGTCGGCTTCGACTTTGCCGCGCTGGATCACTTCCGGTTCGTCGGCCCCGACTCCCATCAGCATATCGTCGTCTTCTTCTCCGCCTTCGTCTTCGGCCTTCTGACGACTCGTCACGGAAACGATGACCCGCTCGGGATCGACATGCAACTCGACACCCTCGGGCAACTCGAGATCACCGGCTTCGACGTGTTGGCCGACATGTAGTGGTGAGACATCGAGCTTGATCTGCTGCGGAATCTCATTCGGCAGGCACTCGATTTCGACCTCGCGGGTCACGAAGTCGATCAGCCCACCTTCGACCTTGACTCCCTCTGCTTCCCCTTCCAGCTCGATCTGAACCATGATCTTCACTTTCTGGTCCATCAAGATGCGCTGGAAGTCGATATGGATCATCTCGCCGGTCAAGGCGTCGGTCTGCAGTTCCCGAATCATGACGTGGCGTTTCTGATCTGTGCCATGAAGCTGGAGCAAAAAGACGGTATTGCCGCCGCTGCTCGATCTCAGGATCTCCTCGATCTTGCGCTGTTGCACTTGGATCGGCGCTGGATCCAGGCCCGCGCCGTAGACGACTGCCGGCACTTCGCCGCCAGCACGCAGCCGACGATTGGCGTTCTTGCCGATCGTCTCGCGTTGATGGACTTCAAGCAGGATCTCGCTCATGTTCGACCTCTCGAAATATCTATGCTTTGGATGGATTGCGTCTCGATCAGACGAAGAGGGAGCTGACCGAGCTGTTTTGATGGATGCGGCGGATCGCCTCGCCGAGCAGAGGTGCCACCGACAGTGGCCGCAGTTTGGAGCAGCGCTTCAGCTTTTCTTCCAGCGGCGTAGTATTGGTGACCAGGATCTGCTCGATCGGTGCGTTGTCGAGGCGATCGAGGGCAGGGCCAGACAAAATACCGTGGACACCGCAAGCCAGGACGCGCTCGGCCCCTTGCTCGATCAGCGAGGTCACAGTGCCGGTCAAAGTACCGGCGGTATCAATGATGTCGTCGAGGATGATCACGTTCTTGCCAGCGACGTCGCCGATCACGTTCATGACCAGAGCCTCGTTCGGGCCTACACGACGCTTGTCGACGATCGCCAACCCGGCTGCCAGCCGCTTGGCGATCGCCCGCGCCCGTTCGACGCCACCAGCGTCAGGCGAGACGATCACCAATTCCGGAATGTCGAGCTCACGAATCGCATCGAGCACCACCGGCGCGGCAAAGAGATGATCCACCGGTACATTGAAAAAACCTTGGATCTGAGCGGCGTGAAGATCCATGGTCAGGATCCGATCTGCGCCCGCCTGCATGACCAGGTCAGCGACCAGTTTTGCACTGATCGGCACCCGCGGAGCGTCCTTCTTATCCTGCCGCCCGTAACCGTAATACGGCAAAACTGCGGTGACCCTGGTCGCCGAGGACCGCTTGATGGCATCCAGCATGATCAGCAACTCGACCAGGTTGTCATTGACCGGCGTGCAGGTCGGCTGGATGACGTAGGTATCGGCGCCGCGGACGTTCTCTTGCAGTTGGCAGAAAATCTCGCCGTCGGAAAAGTTGTACCGCGCCACCTTACCCAACGGCACGCCGAGGTAGGCGGAGATCTCCTCCGCCAGGACGGGATGTGCCCGTCCGCTGAAAATCATCAATTCGCCATACATGATCTGAGAACGTTCCCGGACTGGAAATGAGCTGAATCGGCGTGGCCTGACCGACGCCTGGGCGGTACGGAGGGAAGACCGCCGTTATTGCGTAGGGATGATCTGCGGAGTCGTTTCTGGGCGCCCTTCCGGAGCGGCGCCACTGGGCAAAGCAAGGAGCGATTTGGAACGGAAAACTGCCGCAAAACGGCGAAAACGCCGTCACTACACAGCAGGCTCTCCCGGAGGCGCTATTCTCCGTTGACTCGGGGGCCGGCGTCAAGCCCGACCGCCCGATCCGTGCTAAGCCGCGCGCGACGGCGGATCCGATGCGACTCCGGCCGGCTAGGATACCGACCAGAAAGAGTCACGCAAGTGCATCTCCTGCACCTCTTCGAGACTCTTCTCACCTGGATTTACCGGCTCGGCGGGAGGCACCACATCGGTCGAGGGTACGTCTTTGGCTGGCACTTCGGCTGGCGGCATCGAAGATACCGGCTTCGGCTCCGCCGGCTTCGGCTCCACCGACCTCGGTGATGGCGCGACCCCAGCAGCCGGGGTCGAAGCCGCGCCGGGAAGCGACGGTGAGGGCACCCGTCGATCCGGACGGCGCGGAGTCGGATCGTCGACGACCTGCCGATACTCCGCCAAGACTTGCTCTTCGAGCATACGCCGGGTTTGGTTATTTAGCGGATGAGCGACATCCTTGAACTCGCCGTTTTTCTTTCGACGACTAGGCATCGATAGAAATAAGCCGTCTTTGCCTTGAATGACCTTGATGTCGTTAACCATGAAAGCATGGTCGAAAACCACGGAGACGAAAGCTTTGAGCTTGTCTTCATGCACCGGAAAAACTTTGACTTGCGTGATGTTCATTCGAGACGTCCCTAGGCAACGCGCCAGGCTTGAACCATCAGATTGTTTTTTGGCTCGCCAAAAGCGGGCCTTTCGACCGACCGGCGAGAGCGACACCGATCGAAACATCGAGAGTCTTCACTCCCAAGAGACTCTCCGATTATGCTAAAGGGCAAATGACCAGGTGTCAAATGCGTCGAGATCAATGGTTCTTCCTGATCTTGATGACAGCCCTGCTCGCCCGCGGGCTGTTCTTCTCGATCTTGGTCCACCCTGAGGTGTGGACCGGTTCTCTGGACCTTCCTGGCTATGATGACGTCGTCCAGGACGCGACTGACGAGACCGACTATCACTTGTTGGCGCTCCATCTTGCCGACAGTGGACGACTCAAGCTCAGCCATGACGGGCCGCCGACCGCCACCCGAGCGCCGGGCACGGTGTTGCCGATCGCGCTCCTCTACCGTAGCTTCGGACCTCAGCCGATTTTAGGAGTGGCGTTCATCGTCGTTTGCTCGCTGCTGATCGTGCGACTGGTCGGCATCCTGGCACGCCGATCGGCAGGCGGCGCTGGTACTGAGCGGCTAGCTATGGCGATCGCCGCCCTGACGCCGACGTTGATCTTCGTCGGCAGCGGCATCTGGTCGGACACTCCGGCGGTGCTGGCCAGCTTGTTGTCTCTCCTCCTGCTGCTCGAGGCGCGGGCCCGCGGTTATGCACCAGCCTGGGTGTTGCTATCTGCACTGAGCCTCGGGATGGCTTATCTCAACCGCCCGTCCGCGATCTTGGCCGCGGTCCTGGTCATTCCCTTGCTATGGATCGACAGCTCACGTCCGATCGATAACCACCGGCCCCGGGCTCGGCGAGGGTTCGTGATCGCGGCGCTCTTCACCTTTGTCGTCGCCCTGCCGATTATCGGCTGGGGGCTGTGGAATCGCGCGACGATGGGCGCTTTCTTCATCGGCAACACGACCGCGACTGCGACCCTTTGGCAAGCGAACAATCCGGTGACTGCCGGGCTCAGGCCGCCGGCGATGCCGACCGCCAACGGCGTTGACCTGTTCCTGGAGGCTGAGCAGGGCCGCTATCTGGGGTCTTGGGTGCCCCTCCGCTACGTCGCCCCGTCTGACCCTTGGACCGACCGCAGCCGACCGGAGTTGGAGGCCGAAGCCTGGTTGCGCGCTCAGGTCGTGGATTTCATCCGCGATCATCCCGGAGCTTTTCTCCGACTTCTGACCTACAAATGTTGGCGCATCTTAACCGCCGAGCCGACCGCCCCATCGGTGCTTGCCGAAGGGCCAACGAAGCGACGCCTGAAGCGCATTCTGACCTTCATCGAGCGCTGGTTCTTCCTCGCTTTCGGCAGCCTCGGCTTGATTCTGCTGTGGCGTCAGCGACGATTCGAAGCCCTGTGCTTCGTGCTTTACGCGGTCGCCGGATTGGCGCCGGCTGTCATCGCTTATCCCAATGCGCGCATTCTGCTACCGGTCACTGCCACCCTGATCGTTCCGGCAGCGATCGCCCTGGTCTGGCTTTGGGAAAGGGCCTGGCTGTGGAAAACGCAGGGCCCTTAAAGCCGTAGGGCTCAGAAGCCCTACAAACCGTAGGGCTCAGAAGCCCTACAAACCGTAGGGCTCAGAAGCCCTACAAACCGTCGGGCTCAGAAGCCCTACAAACCGTAGTGCTCGACGAAGGTCACCAGAGCCTGCTCGAAAATCTTGATCGGCGGACGCACCAAGCCCGCCCCCACTTGACCGATACCGGCTTTACGATGGGCGATGCCGGTGTTGACCCGCGGCGTCAAGCCGAGCTCCACCACCTTGCGTAGGTCAATGGCCACCGGCGTGCCGCGAAAGTCGAGCGCCGGAATGGTGAAATGTGGGTGCTCACCACAGGTGATCTCGTACATCTCCAGCGTCGCGGTGAGCGCGTCTTTCGGCGTGCCGCTGACAAAGCTGACGATCGCCGGCGCCGCCGCCATCGCAAAGGCGCCGATCCCGGCGGTCTCCGTAATCGTCGAATCGCCGATATCTGGGTTGGCATCGGCACTGGTGAAGCCGGTGAAATAGAGACCGTCCGGCGTCTGGGCGGGGGCGGTGAACCAGCGGTCGCCCAGGCCGCTCACGCGAATGCCAAAGTCGGTGCCATTGCGCGCCATGGTAGAGACCACGGTCGAGCCCTCCACGCCGTGGGCCGCGTCGGCCATCGCCTTGCAGGCCGCCATGACCGGATTGAGCACCGACAAAGCATTGTCGCCCAAGAATGCCAGCACTCGAGCTTCCTGCTCGCGGTCCCCGGCCACCCGTGCAATCAGCGGCGCCAACAGCTTGAGATAGAGCAACGAGCCAGCCTTGTTGCGATTGTGCCCCTCATCACCCATATGCAGGGCTTCGGCGACCAACGCTCGTAGATCGAGACCACTCGCCGCCTCGATCGCGGCGGCCAAGAGGGGCGCCATCTCTTCGTTCATCCAGCGCAGCTTGTCAAGCACTTCCGACGCATAGGCACCGTAGCGCAGCACCTTGCCGTAGCCTTCGTTGAGGTTGGAGAAAGCGCGATTGCCGTGAGTCTCGTTCTCGACCACGTAGACCGCCATCGACGACGAGGTCACCCCAGCCATAGGGCCGACCGCTCCGTGATGGTGACAAGGCTCAAACTCGATCTCGCCACTCGCGGCCAGCGACGCCGCGGAGTCCTCGTCGGTGGCCAAGCCCTCGAACAGGAGAGCACCGATCACCGCGCCGCGTAGCGGCCCGGACATCCGCGGCCACTCGATCGGAGGTCCGGCATGCAACAAGCGTCCCTCGCTCAACCCTGGAATCACGTCGCCAGCACGGGCGACGGTGATGAGCTTCGGCCGTGCCGAGGTCAGGCGCTCCAAGGCGGTCCGGTTGGCAGTTTCGATATCCAGGCTCATGACGTCTCCCCCTGACGCGAGTAGGTCTTCTGTAGGATCGCCATCAATCGCTCATTGCCACCGGCGGGCGGGCGCCAGTCGACGTGGACCGCGCTGATGCCCTGAGCGAGCAGGCTGTCATGGAATGACTCGAGACCGACGTTGATCGCCGCGATCGGTGCCTCCAAGCCACCGAGGGAGACCTCCGGCCAATTCTCGGATTCAGGGTCGTTAGTGCTGCCACCCTGTCGCCGATGGACATAACCGACAGCTTCGGTGACGTCCCGAAACACCCGAGCCCCGGCACTGCTCAATCGATCGATCTGCTGATCCAGTCCTTGAGGATCCTCGTCGGTGCCGAGCACGATGGTCAGAATCTCGACATCGCGTTGACGGCGGATCTCTTCGATCAACGGCGCCAGCTCACCGGCGGGATCGGCATGAGCACCGTAGCCCAGGACGACGTCGAGCAGAATGACACCGACCTCCGGATCGGCCGCTTCCGCTCGCAAGCGGCGCAGGCGCAGCTCCTGGTCGATCATCGGATGCAGACGGCCGACGGTGAAAGCATCTTCCCCCAAGTCGAGCACCGTGTGAGCGCGACTGCGGGTCAGATCCGCCAGGGGTGAGGCACCGGCGATTTGAACGTTCGAGAACAATGGGTTCAAAAACGTCGACAGCCCTTGCAAAGCTTCGAAAGCGAGCGTACCGCCGGCGAACAAGCCCCGCAAGTACGAGCCTTGCAAGTAGGATGGGCGGGCAACCTCCGGGACCAACTGGGTGTCCCCTTCCCCGGGGGATACTAAGAGTTCGACCGCGGTGGCCGCGGTCTCGATCAAGCCAGCGGTGAAATGCAGGCTCCCGAGCTGGCGACTCGGGTTCGGGTAACCAATAAAGTCGACCACGACCGGCTTGCCGACCGCCTGGGCGGCGTCGAGCAGGCGACGCGCAACTTCCGGCGAAGGCGGCTTGGAGACCAGCACGATCACCTCGGTCTGGCGATCCCGCGCTAGGAGATCCAGCCCTTGCAACGCGGTGATCGCGCCGACCTCGGCTGAGAGGTCCCTGCCACCGGTCCCGAGAGCCTGAGAGATCCCCTCGCCGAGCGCATGCACCCGCGCGGTGATCGCCTGGGCACCGGTTCCCGATGCACCCACCAAGCCGACCCGGCCGCGGCGCACCCGGTTAGCAAAGCCCAGACCGGTGCCCCCGACGATCGCCGTCCCGCAGTCCGGCCCCATCACCAACAGCCCCCGCTCACGGGCCCGACGCTTGAGCGCCACCTCTTCTTCGACGCTGACGTTGTCACTGTAGAGAAAAACGTGCTGCCGGAGATCGAGGGCGCGTCTGGCGACCCCAGCAGCATAGCGTCCGGGGACCGACACCAGAACCCAGGAAGCCTCCGGCAACATCTTGACCGCCGCTTCCAGACTGCGGGGCCGGTAATCGTCGCCGGACGTGGAGCTTCGCCGGGCGAGTAGCTCATCGACCTGGGCGAGAGCCTCGGCGGCGGCAGTGTCGCTCTCGGCCTTGACCACCACCAGCAGATCCTCGGGTACCATCTCGGCATCGTCCGGACGCAGCCCGTTGGACTCGAGCAACGCCAGATTGGCAGCGGTCGCCATCACCACTCCGGCATCAACGATTCCCGGCAGCCGGCTGAGCGCGCTCTGCAAGCGCATCAGCACGATCGAGTCATAGTAGGCGCCGGGCCGTCTTTCGCTACGCAGAATCATGGTCGATCCGGCCGGCATGGTACCCGGATGCGCCGAGTCGGGCAAGCGCTTACTGATAATGCTTGGCTTGGGACTCGAAAAGACGGGCGTAGGTGCCGCCCTGACGCATCAATTCTTCATGGGTACCGGACTCGACGACCCGGCCGCCCGACATGGCGTAGATGCGGTCCGCCATCTTGACCGTTGATAGACGGTGACTGATCAGAATCGCGGTGCGATCCGCCGCCAGCTGCCTGAAACGCTCGATCACCTCGACCTCGGTCTGGGCGTCGAGCGCGCTGGTCGGCTCGTCGAGAATAGTGATCTGGGACTGACGCAGAAAAGCTCGCGCCAAGGCGACTTTCTGCCACTGGCCGATCGACAGCTCTTCGCCGCCTTTGAAGAGTCGCCCGAGGGTGGTGTCGAATCCCTTCGGCAACTTCTCCAATACGTCTTCGACCCCGGCCAGGCGCGCCGCGGCGGCGATCGACTCATCTTGAGGATCGAGGCGAGTGTCGCCGAACCAAATGTTCTCGCGTGCGGTCATGTCATAGCGATTGTAATCCTGGAAAACGACGCTGATCTCGCGCCGCAATTCCGCCGGGTCCATCTCCTTCAGGTCGACGCCGTCGATCGAGATGGAGCCTCCGGTGGGTTCGTAGAGGCGGCATAAGAGCTTCACCAGCGTCGTCTTGCCGGCACCATTCTCCCCCACCAGAGCTACTGTCTCTCCTGGCCGTAGCACCATACTGACGTCGGTGAGCGCTCGACGTTCGGTGCCGGGATAGTGGAACGTCACGTGATCGAGCTCGATCCCGCGCTGCATCGGATGTGGGATCGGCTGGGGATTGGCAGGTTCCTGAATGCGCGGTTGGAACGCCAGGAAATCCACGAAGGCGGACAAGAAAAGATTGTTGCCATAGAGATCGGCCAGCGCCCTCAACATCTGGCGCAGATACATCTGCCCGCGTTGAAAAGCCTGGTAATACATCACCAGATCGCCGAGGGTGATCATGCCGTGGACCGTGCGATAGGCAATGAAGAACAGCGAACCGAAAATCGCCACCGTGCCGGCCCCTTGGGCGACGAGCTCGGCGACCGACCGTCTCTTGGCGATGCCCAGCTGTTCCGTGCGCAGCTTCTTGCGCACCTGAAGGAATCGCTCCTGAAAAAGAGACGCAAGATTGAACAGACGCAGCTCTTTGGCATGGTCGGCGCGGGTCAATACCCAGTTGAAATATCTCGCGACGCGCTCACGAGGTGCCGCGTCCTGATGCCAGCGATAGATCGTGTCGGCATACTTAAGCCGTACCAGCAGGCCAGGTATCGCGGCCACCAACAAAACCAGTGGCACCGACCAATGGAATAGAAATAAGAGACCCGCCATCGCCAGCAGCGAAATGCCGTTCTGAATGATCTGGCCGACCGAGTCGAGAATCATGCGCGGGCGATTCGGTGCCCTTTGCTGAGCCAAATGCAAGGTGTCGTGATACTCCGAATTCTCGTAGTACTCGAGATCGACCTCGGACGACTTGGCGTGCAGACGATTGAGCATGTGGTCGGAGAGAAACTCCGCCAGTACCTCGCCGACGTAAGTCTGAGCCGCCTGCAACAGGACGCTGGCCAGAGCAACGCCACCCGCGAGCGCCACCAAAATACCGACCGGGGCGAAGTTGACCTCGCCACTTGGGGCGCCGACCGTTTGCTCGACCGTATCCACTAACAACTTCAACAGGTAGAGTGCCGCCAGGGGCAACAACCCTTGGAGCAGGGTCAATACGACGGTGAGCGCCGCCCAACCCCGACCCCCACTCCAGACCAGGACCATCGCGGGTCGCAGGTCGAGGGAGCTCTGGAGTTTCGATCGAATCGATGCTCTATCCGCCATGGCTATTTACTCCGCTTCGCAAGGTTCTCGACATCCGGAGACATGCCAGATGCCGCGTCTAGGCACTGGCGCAGCTCGGTGGCCAGAACCTGCACGTTGGGTTCGTCAAACATGGAATGGTGAGAGCCAGGAATTTCGCGTAGCTCGACCCGATCCTGAGCCAGCACTCGCCAACCGAGGAAGGGATCGAGAAAAACCTCGCCCAGGGAGCCGACGCTGCGAAAGACCGTGACTTGGCCAGGATAGAAGTCGGGTCGATAGTGGTGAGCGGCGCGACGGTTAGCACGCACCACCGACGGCGGCTGGGATCCGTTCGAGCTGGGCACTGGCCGCGGGCGACGCCGTAGCTTGGCCGTCGCCTTCGACAGCAGCCGAGACGCCCAGCGCGCCAAGAAATCGACCTTCTCCGACGTTGGTAACGGCCGCAAGACGTCGAGCTGACGTTCCAGCCGCTTGCGCAACCAAAAGCGCCGATAGCGCCGCAACACCGAATTGGGTAAGGCATCTGAGATCGGGGCGGGCGCATCGAACGCCGCCAGGAGTGCGACTTCCTCGCCCTCCGCCATCAGCTGACGGGCTATCTCCGAGGCGGCGATGCCGCCAAAGCAGAAGCCGCCCAGGAAATATGGACCGTGAGGTTGGATTTGACGCATCTCGTTCAGGTAGTGCGCCGCCATCTCCTCCATGCGGGTGAACGGCGGCGTCTGTTGATCGAGACCGCGGGACAAGAGCCCGTAGAGCGGCTGATCGGTCCCCAGATGCTGGGCCAAGTGACGGTAGATGAAAGGATCTCCGGTTTCCCCATGAGCACAGAACAGCGGCGGTCGGTCGCCCCAGGGGTGGATCGGTACCACCGACGAAAAACGCGACTCAAAGCCCTCCTGGCGGAGGACCTCGGCCAGCTGCTGGATGGTGGGTGCCCGAAACAGGGTCGAGATCGGTAGCGTCTGACCGAACGTCTGATCGATCAGCGCAAATAGACGGATGGCCAAGAGCGAACTGCCGCCCAGGTCAAAGAAGTTCGAGTTCACGCCGATCGGATTGCGCTGCAAGACCTGCTCCCACAAGCTCACCAGCTGCAATTCATGGTTGCCCTGGGGGGCTGCCACCGCCACACCGTACTGGCGTGCGTCGAGAGCTGGCCGCACTCGACGATGGAGCTCGGCACGATCGATCTTGCCGCTCGGATTGAGCGGCAGCTCATCGACCGGCAGGTAGTCCGCCGGCACCATGTAGTCGGGCAACGTCGCCGTCAGATGGCGACGCAACTCCGCTTCTTCTATCGCACCCTGATCTCCGGGAACCCAAAAGACGACCAGTCGGCGGTCATGGGCGCTGGCTTCATAAAGCAAGGCTACCGCCTGCTCGACCGCCGAATGGGTCTCGAGCGCCGCTTCGATTTCGCCGAGCTCGATGCGATACCCCCTGAGCTTGACCTGATGATCGATGCGGCCGAGATACTCGATCTTGCCGGAGGTCAAATGACGCACCAGATCGCCCGTCCGATAGAGCCGCGCTCCCGGGAGCTGGGTCGCATCAGTGTTGGCCTTGTCCAACGCTGGCTTCGGCACGAAGCGCTCGGCGGTCAGCGCCGGCCGACCGAGATAGCCACGCGCCAAAGAGACGCCGCTAACCAGCAGCTCGCCGGCGGCGCCGGTGGCGACCAGACGTCGCCCACGGTCCAAGACGTAGCCCTGAGTATTTGCGATCGGTCGACCGATCGGGGGCGATTGGTGCCCCATCACCTCGGTCATCGTCGACACAATGGTCGCTTCCGTCGGCCCATAAAGATTAAAGAATCGCCGTCCGGGCGCCCACCTTGCCGGCAATTCGGGTGGCAGAGCCTCGCCACCTGCGGTGATCGTCCGCAGCGCCGGCAACGGCGCCTCCGGTAGCGGCGCCAGGGCCGCCGGTGGCAGCAGCACGATCGAGATGCGCTGGCGCTCCAGGAAGGTCAGCAAGTCCGGCCCTGGCATCACTTCCTGCCGTCGGCCGAAGGTGAGGGTGGCGCCACCAGTCAACCCCATCACGATCTCGAACGTCGAAGCGTCGAAGGACAGCGATGAGAACTGCAGCACGCGGCTGTGGGGCCCGGTCTCAAAAGTTCGCACCTGTTCGGCGGCCAGGCTGGCCAGGCCACGATGGGCGAGCAGGGCTCCTTTGGGGGTACCGGTCGAGCCGGACGTATAGATCACGTACGCTAGACGGTCGGCGATAGGCGTCCCACCCGCCGTCGATCCGATCCGTGGCTCGCCTGCAGGTGCCGAGGCGATCCGCTCGCGATCGCGGTCGAAGCAGAGGACCTGAACGCCAGTCTCAGGCAACTTCTCGAGCAAAGTCTCCTGCGTCAACAGGACGCGCGCCCGGCAGTCGCGCAGCATGAAGGCCAAGCGATCGGACGGATAGTCCGGATCGAGCGGCACATAAGCCCCACCGGCCTGCCAAATCCCCAAGATGGCGACGATCATGTCAACACCACGCTCGACGCAAAGGGCTACCCGATCCTCCGCGTCGACCCCAAGTTCGCGCAAAGCATGGGCCAGACGCGACGCGCGGGCGTCCAGCGCCCCGAAAGTGAGGTGTTGATGGCGATGCGGCGAGTCTTCGAACACTACCGCGACCTTCTCCGGCGAGGCGTGCACTCGGGCCGCGATCAGCTCATGCACACCGGCTTCTTCGAAGGACTGGTCGGTCGCGTTCCACTCGAACCTCAGCTGATGACGCTCCGCCGAGCCGAGCAGCTCCAGATCGCCGATCGGCGCCTCCGGATCGGCGGCGGCGCTCTCGAGTAGGCACTGCAAGTGGCCGACGAATCGACCGATGGTGGCGGCGTCGAAGAGATCCGCGTTATAGACCAGCCGGCCAGTCAGCCCATGCAGGCCCTGGAGCAAGAAAAGCTCCAAATCCATGCGCGCGACCGACGTCCCGAGGGGTTGCCAACGGACGGTCAGTCCGGGATTTTCCACCGTCTGGGGGACCACATGCTGAAACGCAAAGGCGATCTGGAAGACCGGATTGCGGCTCGGGTCACGATCGGTCTCGAGTTCTTCGACCAACAGGTCAAACGGCATTTCTTGATGGTCATAAGCAGCGAGCGAGACCCTCTGTACCCGACGCACGCACTCGCGAAAGCTTAGGTCCCTGCCAGGGGCCGAAAGATCGGTCCTCAGGACGATCGTATTGGCGAAGAAACCGATCAGCAGCTCCAGCTCGCTGCGCAGGCGTTGAGCGATTGGCGAGCCGACGATGAGATCCCGTTGACCGGTCTTGCGCGCCAAGAGGGCCTTGAAGCCAGCGAGCTGCAGCATCGCCGGCGTCACGCCTAGCTGCTGACTCAGATCCGCCAGTGTACGACTAAGCGCCGTGGGTAGCCAGAAAGGCCGCGAGTCGCCGCGATAACCCTGGACCGGCGGCCGGGGTCGATCGGTCGGCAACTCGACCACCGGCAGAGGGCCGCCGGCTTCGTTGCGCAACTGCTCTTTCCAAAACGCCAGCTCGCCTTGCAAGACCCGCGGGGTCATACGCTTCTGCTGCCAGGCCACGTAGTCGAGGTATTGCACCTCGAGCGCCGGCAGCGGCGGTGCACCCGTCGTGATCGTCGCGTAATGCGACATCAGCTCACGCCGAAAGACGTTCGTCGACCAGCCGTCAAACACAATGTGGTGGACGGCGATCACCAAGACATGCCGCTCGTTCTGGTTTTCGAGCCCTTCCGAGGCCACGTCCCCGAGGCGAACGAGCAACGCTCGCATCAGCGGACCTTGGGAAAGGTCGAAGGCGGTGCTCTCCAGCTCGAGGGCGAGCGCGATCAATTCACGATGCCGACGCCGCTCCTCAAGCGCTGCTAAGTCCACCTCAGCGGTCGGCAGCCAAGCCGAGGGGGCGATCTGCTGACGCGGCTCCCCGTCGACCTGGGGAAAGCTGGCACGCAAGGTCTCGTGGCGCCGGACGATCCGCTGCAAGCTCTCAATCAAGGCTCCGGCATCGAGCTCGCCCTCGAGCGCGAACGCCAGCTTGATGTTGTAGGCCGGCCCAGCACCCAGCTGATCCAAGAACCACAGCCGACGCTGGGCGAGCGACAACAGGTCGGTGTCGCGCGGCACCCCCTGGTCGCGGGGCACCGGCTCGATCGAGACCGGTGGTTCACTCGTCGATCCACGGCGCGCCTGCTCGACTTGCTGGGCCAGCGCCTCGACCGTCGGATGATCGAATAAGGTGGTGAGCGGTAGATCGACGCGAAAAACGTCACGCACCCTGGACAGCAGTTGGGTGGCGAGCAAGGAATGACCACCGGCATCAAAGAAGTGATCTTGTGCGCCGACCACGTCCTGCCCCAAGATCTCACCGAAAGCCGCCGCCACCGCTTCTTCGATCGGCCCGCGCGGCGCCTGATGATCCGCCGCTTGTCGAGTCTTGCTCAGATCAGGCACGCTCCGGACCAACGCCTTGCGGTCGACTTTGCCGCTCGGCGTGAGCGGATATTCAGTCACCGCTGAATAAGCAGATGGGATCATGTAGTCCGGCAGGCGCGACGCCAGGTGATCGCGAATCTCAGATTCCGGCGGCACACCTTCTCCGTCGGCCCCGGGACTGAGCAAGAAGGCCACCAACCGGTGATCGTCAGCGCTCACCTCGTGCAGCAGCACCACCGCTCGTTCGACCGCCGCCAAAGTCTCGAGCGCCGCCTCGATCTCCCCCAGCTCGATGCGAAAACCACGAAGCTTGATTTGATGGTCGAGCCGCCCCAGATAGCTCAAACGACCGTCAGCGTCGCGACGCACCAGATCGCCAGTCAGGTAAAGCCGGGCGCCGCGATGAGCGAATGGATCGGGGCAAAAAACTCCTGCCGTCAACGCCGGGCGTCGAAGATAACCCCGCGCCAGGCCCGCCCCGGCGATCGCCAGCTGCCCGGGAATCCCTCTCGGCACCGGTCGCAGACTTCGATCGAGTACATAGAGGCCGGTATTGCCGATCGGCCGCCCGAGGGTCACCGCGTCGGCGGTGCCAGCCGGGGTACCGCGCACCCGTGACGTCGCCGACCACACCGTCGTCTCGGTCGGGCCGTAGAGATTCCACAACTCGCCACCCCGGCCGAGTAGCTCACTCGCCAGCCGCGGCGGCAACGCCTCACCGCCACAAAGCATCTTGAAGCGTGAGTCGCCGCGCCAGCCGATCTGCACCAGCAGTTGCCAAGTCGCTGGTGTCGCTTGCATGACGCTGGCGCGGGCGTCCGTCAGTAGTTCTGCCAGACGTTCACCATCCCCTGCCACCTCCGAGGACGCGATCACCGCCCGCGCCCCGACGGTCAGCGGTAAGAGCAGCTCGAGCACCGCGATGTCGAAGGAAAGGGTGGTCACCGCCAGCACCGTATCGTTCGATCCCAAACCGGGCTGCCGGGCCATCTCGTTCAGAAAGTTGCTGACGTTGCGATGGCTGAGCTGCACACCCTTGGGGCGGCCGGTCGAGCCAGAGGTGTAGATCACATAAGCGAGATCGTCCGGGGTTCCGCGTTCCGATTCCCGTCTTTGGAAAGTTGGATCCAAGACGGATTCTTCCTCATCGGGCCACAAAACCTCGTCGACCGATTCGCTCAGGGCAGCCACCGATGGCATCCGCGTGGCCAGCGGTCGCTGACTGATCAGCGCTGCAAGTCCCGCATCCTCCGCCATATATTCGAGGCGCTCCGCGGGCAGATTCGGATCCAATGGCACATACGCCGCCCCGGACTCCAGCACCGCCAACAGCGACGCCACCATCTCTGGTCCACGTTCGACGCACAGACCCACGAGATCGCCCAGTCCAACACCGGCGGCACGCAAAAGCCTCGACAACACACCCGCACGGTTCACCAACGCGCCGTAGCTCAGCAGTCGATCCTCCCCGACCAATGCCACCGCGTCCGGCGTCTGGAACGCCTGCTGAGCGATGCGCCGGTGGATGCGAAGCTCAGCCGGCAGATGTCGGACGCTATCGGAATCCTCGATCAGCGCCTGATGACGCTCCGCCGGGCTCAGCAAGGAGAGGCGTCGTATAGGCGTCTCCGGAGCCCGCAGCGCTGCCTCGAGCAGCCCAGCCAGTGATCGCGCCATGCGCCGGACCTTGGTGCCGGTGAATAGGTCCGCGTTATAGACGAACGATAGCTGCCAGCCTCCCTGATTGCCTGCCATCTCCCAGGCATAGAGTTCGAGATCGAAACGCGTCGTGGTCGCGCTCCGGGTCGCCGGTCGGGTCCGAGTCCCAGCCAGGGTTAGCGGACCTCGCTCGACGTTTTGCAGGGCGAACAGCACCTGAAAGATCGGACTGCGCGCTTGATGACGCTCCGGCGATAGCTCGTCGACCAGTTTTTCAAACGGCAGGTCCTGATGGCTGAAAGCATCCAGCGAAACGTCTCGAGCCCCGCCCAGTAGGGACCTGAAACTCGGCTCGCTCACGCAGTCCGCCCGCAGCGCCACGACATTGATAAAGAGGCCGATCATCTCTTCCAGCTCAGGCCGACGACGGCCCGCCACCGGTGAGCCGATCGCAAAATCACGCTGGCCGGTCAGCCGGAAGAGCAAGCCGCAGAAGCCCGCGAGAAGCACCATGAACGGCGTCGTGCTGCCCTCACCGCCGAGCCGTGTCAGGCGATGCACCAAATCCTGGGAAAGATGCACGCGCTCCTCGCCACCGGCATAGCTAGGTGTGCTCGGACGCGGGAAGTCCGACGGCAGCTCGAGCGCCGGCACCCCATCGAGTTGCTGACGCCAGAAGGCCAGCTGATGCTCGAGCACTTCGCCCGCCAGCCATTGACGCTGCCAGACCGCGAAGTCAGGATATTGAATTGTCAGCTCAGGCAACGGCGCCGGAGCCTCCGGATTCTCCCGAAAGGCCGCATAGAGGACGGACAGCTCGCGGCCAAGTAACCCTTGAGACCAGGCGTCGGTCACGATGTGGTGCAGGCACAGCACCAGCAGATGACGGTCCGAGTCGGTCGCCACCAACCTTGCTCGCAGTAGCGGCCCCCGCTCGAGATCAAAGGGTCGCGTCACCTCCCGACTGGCGATCTCCTCGGTCGAGGCTGAGCTCTCCTGCAGCTCGAGCACGCTCCCGACCTCGGCCGACACGATCTGCCGCGCGACCCCACCGCTCGTCGTGAAGGTCGTTCGCAGCGATTCATGGCGCCGTACCAGCTCTTGAAAGCTGCGCTCCAGGGCCGGCACGTCCAGCGGCCCTTCGATCCACAGAGCGCTCAGCAGGCGGTAGGCCGGGCTGTCAGGCTCCAACTGTTCGAGAAACCAGAGACGCTCCTGACCGAACGACAGGGGCAACGCGACGTCGCGCGCCGCCTTTTCGATCGCTGGCGGCTCGAAGACCGCTGCCCGCGACGTCTCGTCGTCCTCTCTTGAAAGTCGCAAAGCCAGCGCCGCTACCGTCGGCGCCTCGAACACCGCCCTCAGAGGCAAATCTGCGCCCAGACGGTCGCGCAATCGATGGATCAAACGCGCCGCCAGCAAGGAGTGGCCACCGAGGGTGAAGAACGAGTCCGTCGCACTGACCGAGTCGCGCCCCAACACCTCGGCAAACGCTGCAGCCACCGCTTCCTCGAACGGCCCACGCGGCGCGACTTCGACTCCGGCATCCGACGCAGGCGCCAGCTCTTGGGCTTCATGACTCAAGGCCTTACGGTCGACCTTGCCACTCGGTGTCAGCGGGAAGTCCTGAAGCGCTACAAAAGCCGCCGGGATCATGTAGTCCGGCAGGCGCGACGCCAGATGTTGACGAATTTCAGACTCCGTCGGCGTGCTTGGCTCGGCTGCTCGGGAGTTCAGTAGAAACGCTGCGAGTCGTGAAGCTTCACCCACCCCCTGCAATAAGACCACGGCCCGCTCGACTGCGGGCAGCGCCTCGAGCGCCGCTTCGATCTCTCCCAATTCGATACGAAAGCCTCGCAGCTTGATCTGATGGTCGAGGCGTCCGAGATAGCTCAGCCGACCGTCGGCGTCGCGACGCACCAGATCGCCGGTCCGGTAAAGCCGGTTGCCGAGCCGGGCGAAAGGATCGGCACAGAACACACCGGCGGTCAACGCCGGTCGCCTGAGATAACCGCGCGCCAGGCCGGCGCCGGCGATCGCCAGCTGTCCTGGAATGCCCCGCGACACCGGACGCAAGCGTCGGTCGAGCACGTAGAGATCGGTATTGGCGATCGGGCGACCGAGGGTCACCGCCTCGGCGGATCCCGCCGTCGACCCATGCACTCGCGACGTCGCCGACCACACCGTCGTCTCGGTCGGCCCGTAGAGATTCCACAGCTCACCGCCACGACTGATCAGCTCGCTGGCCAAACGCGGCGGCAGCGCTTCCCCGCCGCAGAGGATTTTGAGACGCGAGTCGCCCTGCCAGCCGATCTGGACCAGCAGTTGCCACGTCGCCGGCGTCGCCTGCATGACACTGGCACGAGCGTCGGTCAGAAGCCCCGCCAGGCGCTCCCCATCGGCCGCCACCTCCGAGGAGGCAATCACCGTTCGCGCCCCGACGGTCAGCGGTAGGAGCAGCTCGAGCACCGCGATGTCGAAGGACAACGTCGTCACCGCCAGCACGTTGTCGCCGGCCTTCAAGCCCGGCTGCTGTGCCATCGCCGCCAGGAAGTTGCTGACGTTACGATGACTCAATTGCACGCCCTTGGGGCGACCGGTCGAGCCCGAGGTATAGATCACATAGGCGAGGTCGTCCGGAGTCCCCCGCTCCGCTTTTTCACTTGAGGCCAGAGGAGCCAGGAGGGGTTTCTTCCCATCGAGCCACAGGACCTTTCCGACCGCGTCTGCTAGGGCTGCCACCGACGGTAGCTGCGCGGCCAGCGATCGTTGGCTGATCAACCCTGCCAGGCCGGCGTCTGCGGCCATATATTCGAGGCGCTCCGCAGGCAGCCCCGGATCCAGAGGCACATAGGCCGCCCCCGACTCGAGTACCGCCAACAGCGACGCCACCATCTCCGGTCCGCGCTCCGCGCAAAGACCGACGAAATCGCCGACGCCAACGCCTGCCGCGCGCAGCTGGCTCGCCAGCTCACCCGCTCGGCGCATCAAAGCACCGTAGCTCAGGTGCTGACCCTCACCGACCAAAGCCACGGCGTACGGCACCTGTGACGCGCGTTGAGCTACCTGCCGGTGAATGAAAAGCTCGACCGGCAGCGAACGATCACTGTCCGAGTCCTCAACCATGGCCTGGTGCTGCTCCGCCTCGCTGAGAAGCGACAGCTCGGAGAGCGGCGCGTCCGGCGCCTCGACGGTCGACTCGAGCAGATTCGAAAAGGACCGCGCGATCCGCCGGATCTTGGAGGCGGTGAATAGATCCGTGTTGTAGACGAAGGACAGCTGCCAACCGTCATGCCCTGCCAGTTCCCAGGCATAAAGCTCGAGATCAAAGCGCGTCGTCGCGGCGGCCCTCGGCGCTGGGCGAGTGGTCGCGCCGGCCAGCGTCAGCGGTGTACGCTCGACGTTCTGCACCGCAAAGAGCACCTGAAAGATCGGGCTGCGGGCGAAATGGCGTTCCGGGGAAATCTCGTCGACCAGCTTTTCGAACGGAAGATCCTGATGACTGAAAGCATCCAATACAACATCTCGGATCCGGCCCAGGAGGGCCCTGAAGCTCGGCTCGCCAGCACAGTCGGCGCGCAGCGCAACGACATTGATGAACAGTCCGATCAACTCCTCCAGCTCCGGTCGACGCCGGCCTGCCACCGGCGAACCGATGGCGAAGTCCTGTTGTCCGGTGAGCCGAAACAGCAGACCCGCGAGGCCGGCCAGCAACGCCATGAAGGGCGTCGTACCGTCCTCTTCACCCACCGCCGTCAGCTGCTGGACCAACCCGCGGGAGAGCTGGAGCCGCACCTCGCCCCCCCCGTAACTCGGGGTGCTCGGGCGCGAATGGTCGGCCGGCAGCTCGAGCGCTGGCACCCCATCGAGCTGCTGGCGCCAGAAGCTCAGCTGCTGCTCGAGCACTTCGCCCGCCAACCAATGGCGCTGCCAGGCTGCGAAGTCAGGATATTGAATCGACAGCTCCGGCAACGGTGACGGAGCTTGCGAATCTTCGCGGAAAGCCCCATAAAGCGCTGAAAGTTCCCGCCCTAGTACCCCTTGAGACCAGGCGTCGGTCACGATGTGGTGCAGGCAGATCACCAACAGATGTCGATCGGCGCCGAAGGTTGTCAAACGCGCTCTGAGCAGCGGCCCGAGCTCCAAATCGAAAGGCCGCGTCATCTCCTGCCGGAAGATCTCCTCCGCCGACGCTGGGCCACCCTCCTTCAGCTCCAGAACCGTCCCTTCTTCAGAGGTAACCACCTGGTGCGCGACGCCTTCGGCGACTGAGAAAGTTGTCCGCAAAGACTCATGACGTCGCACCAGCTCCTGAAAGCTGCGCTCGAGCGCTGGCACCTCCAGCGGACCTTCGATCCATAGAGCACTGAGCAGTCGGTAAGCCGGGCTATCCGGCTCCAGCTGCTCGAGGAACCAAAGCCGTTCCTGACCGAAAGAGAGGGGCAACGCGTCGTCGCGCGACGCTTTCTCGATCGACGGCGGCTCGACGACCGCCCCCGGCAAAGACGTTTCGTCCGCATCCACAACTCGGGACGCCAAAGCCGCTACCGTCGGCGCTTCGAAGACCGTCCGCAAGGGCAGCTCCTGGCCGAGTCTTTCGCGCAATCGATGGATCAAACGCGCCGCCAGCAGGGAATGACCACCGAGGCTGAAGAATGACTCATTGGCGCCCACGGTCTCGCGCCCCAGCACCTCGGCAAACGCTGCGGCCACAGTCTCCTCGAACGGCCCGCTGGGCGCCACCTCCGCACCTGCGGACGGCGCAGACACGAGTTGCAAAGCGGTCTGACTCAGGGCCTTGCGATCGACCTTGCCGCTCGGCGTCAGCGGAAGTCGTTGAACCGTCGCGAAAGCCGTCGGGATCATATATTCCGGCAATCGCGACGCTAGGTGGTCGCGAATCTCAGACTCCGCCGGCACGCTCTCGCCCTGCTCTTGAGGGCTGAGAAGGAACGCCACCAGCCGCCCTGCTTCGCCGGTGCCTTGCAAGAGCACGATCGCACGATCCACCGACGCCAGAGACTCGAGCACCGCCTCGATCTCCCCCAGCTCGATGCGAAAGCCTCGAAGCTTGATTTGGTGGTCGAAGCGACCGAGATAACTCAATCGACCGTCAGCGTCGCGACGGACCCGATCGCCGGTTCGGTAAAGGCGAGCGCCATGATCGGCCAAGGGATTCGGGCAGAAGACACAAGCGGTCAGGGCCGGCCGCCGGAGATAACCGCGCGCCAGGCCGGCGCCGGCGATGGCCAGTTGCCCCGGAACACCCCGTGAAACCGGATGCAAGTGTGCGTCGAGCACGTAGAGACCGGTATTGCCGATCGGGCGTCCGAGGGTCACCGCGTCGGCATGGTCTGAGGCGGCACGATCTGAGCCGGGGCTGGCTGAGCCGGTGCCGCGCACCCGTGACGTCGCCGACCACACCGTCGTCTCGGTCGGTCCGTAGAGATTCCACAGCTCGCCGCCGCGGTCGATCAACTCACCGGCAAGGCGAGGTGGCAGCGCTTCCCCACCACTTAAGACCTTGAGCCGCGAGTCCCCATGCCAGCCGCTCCGAACCAGCAGCTGCCAGGTGGCCGGCGTCGCCTGCATAACGCTGGCACGGGAGTCCGCGAGCAACTCCGCCAAGCGCTCGCCGTCCGCCGCCACCTCGGACGAGGCGATCACCGCTTGGGCGCCGACGGTCAGCGGCAGAAGCAGCTCGAGCACCGCAATGTCGAACGACAGCGTGGTCACCGCCAGCATCGTCTCCTCGGGGTCCAGCCCCGGTTCGCGGGCCATCGCTTCGAGAAAGTTGCTGACGTTGCGATGGCTCAGCTGGACGCCCTTGGGTCGACCGGTCGAACCGGAGGTGTAGATCACGTAAGCGAGATCGTCCGGTCTTCCCTCTTCGGAGCCAAGGCTTTCGGCACGGGGAGCCAGGGAGGATCCATCCTCATCCTCCAGCCACAACGCTTCGCCCACCGTTTCCGCCAACGTCGCGACCGACGGCAGCCGCGCGGCCAAGGACCGCTGACTGATCAGGGCGGCCAATTCGGCATCGCCAGCCATATATTCGAGCCGCTCCGCGGGCAGTTTCGGATCGAGCGGCACGTAAGCCGCCCCCGACTCGAGCACCGCGAGCAGCGAAGCCACCATCTGCGGCCCGCGCTCCGTGCACAGCCCCACCAAATCGCCGGCGCCAATGCCTGCCGCACGCAGACGGCTCGCTAACGCCCCGACACGGGCGAGCAAGGTGCCAAAACTCCAGTGCTGCCCCTCGGCGATCAGCGCCACCGCGTCCGGCGCCTGCGAGGCACGATGAGCGATCCGGCGGTGGACCCGAAGCTCCGTCGGCAGAGGCTGGGCGCTGTCCGAATCTTCCACCAAGGCCTGATGACGTTCCGTCACACTCAGCCAGGAGAGCCGTGACAGGGCCACGTCCGGTGCATGACGGGCCGTCTGCAGCAGGCTAGCGAAGTGTTTCGCCAGGCGACGGACGGTCGAGGCATCGAAGAGATCGGCGTTGTAGACGAATGACAGCTGCCAACCTTGGTCGGTCCTAACGCCGGCCTTGGCCGCGGACGACGGCTGCCAGGCATAAAGCTCGAGGTCGAAACGCGTGGTGGTCACGCGGCCGGTCAGCGGCCGGGTCTCGAAGCCGGCAAAGGTCGAGGACTGAAGCTCGACGTTCTGTACCGCCAGGAGCACCTGAAAGAGGGGGCTACGGCTCAGATGCCGCTCGGGCGACAGCTCGTCGACCACCTTCTCGAACGGCACATCCTGATGACTGTAGGCGGCCAGGGAAGCCTCCCGCACCCTCTCAAGCAGCTGGCCAAAGCTCGGATCCTGGTTCAGGTCGATGCGCAGCGCCAGGGTATTGATGAACAGGCCGATCAGGTCTTCCAGCTCCGTCCGGCGTCGGCCGGCAATCGGCGAGCCGACCGCAAAGTCGCGCTGGCCGGTCAGGCGCGAGAGGAGACTGGCGAAAGCCGTCAGCAGCACCATGAAAGGTGTCGTTCCTTGACGACTTCCCTGACGACCGTCCGCGACCGCCAGCGCCTCCAGCAAGCCACCGGGCAACTCGAGCCGTTCAATGCCGCCGGCGTAGCTCGGCACGGCGGGTCGCGAATGATCGGTCGGCAACTCGAGGGCCGGCACCGCCGCTAGCTGCTCGCGCCAGTAGTCCAACTGCCGTTCCAGCGGCTCTCCGCGCAGCCAGCTTCGTTGCCAGACCGCGAAGTCCGGATATTGAATGGCCAGCTCGGACAACGGCGTTGCCGGATCTTCGCGACGAGCCGCCTCATAGAGCGTGGACAACTCGCGCATCAAAACGCCCTGAGACCAACCGTCAGTGACGATGTGATGCAGGCCGATCAAAAGCAGCTGGCGATCTTCACGCAAGGTCACCAGCCGCGCCCGCAGCAGCGGACCTCGATCGAGATCAAACGGCCGGCGCACCTCCTCGGCCGCGATGCGCCGGGCCTCAGACTCCGGCTCGCCTTCTCCGAAAGGCTCGCACCGCAGCTCGAAGTCAGCCTCGGATTGGATCCACTGAACCGGTTCGCCGTCGACCGAGCGAAAGGTGGTGCGCAGCGCTTCATGGCGCAGGGCCAGCCACCGCAAGCTGCGACGCAACACTTCGGCGTCGAGCGTGCCCTCGATCCAACGCGCAGAGACCATGTGATAGGCCACGCTGCCCGGCTCGAGCTGCTCGAGAAACCAGAGCCGCTCCTGGCCGAAAGATAGGGGGACACCTGCTTGCCAGAACGCATCGTCCCGAGGCAACGCTACCAGCTCAGGGGCCGCTTCGAGAGTGCCCTCACCGCGTCGGCGTACAATCTCCTCGCCTTGCTCTTTCACTGTCGGGCGAGCGAAGAGCTCGCGCAGCGGCAGCTCGACGCCAAAGGCATCATGGACCCGTGCCACCAGCTGAGTGGCCAGGATCGAATGACCACCCAGCTCGAAGAAATGGTCTTCGATGCCGATCTGCTCGAGTCCAAGCACCTCGCCCCAAATCTCACAGAGATGTTGCTCGAGGGAGGTCCGAGGAGCGACATAAGCGTTGGCTGGTCGAGGGTTCAGATCCTCGACGGACGGCAGAGCGCGGCGATCCAGCTTGCCGCTGGGAGTCAAAGGTAAGGACTGCAGGACGACAAACGCCGACGGCACCATGTACTCGGGCACTGCCGCGCGCAGATGCTCGCGCAGTTGCGGGGCGAGCTGGCGGCCGAGCTTGGCCTGCAAGGGCTGATTGGCATAAGCCGACCAGGGTTGACGGCGAATCTGTGGCAACGGCCAGGAAGCGCCAGCCGCCTTCTCTCGAGGCCAGAAAATAACATCGAATCGGCCGGCAGAGTCGGTGGACAACCAGCTCAGATCGACGTTGACCGGCAGATCCTCGACCCAGGAGCCGAGTGCTTCGGGATCGACCGAGATCACCTCTCGCTCGGTCAGTAGGCGTCGCAAGTCGGCGACGGTTTCGGGGCTGGGGTCGCGATCCAAGAACTCGACCAAAAAAGCCTCGGTCGTCGTGCGGGCGTTGGGGACTCCACGCAGGCCCAAAGCCTCCGGTGTGTTTCCTAAGTGTTCCCGAACCTCGTCTGGGCTCAGCCCGCCGTCCGGCCAGTCCAGCCAACGATTGACGGTGATGTCAGCGGGTCGACTGGCATATAGCCAGACGTCGTAGCGAAATTGCGTCAGCTCGTTGTGGGCTTGTCCGCGCTTTGGCCGGATCTCGACATGCTCAATCCCGGGCAGATGCTCCGCCAGCGCGACGAAAAGCGCCGGATCGAGAACCAGCTCCTCTTCGTGTGCCGTCGCTTGGCGGACTTGTCGGCGCCACTCGGAGACCGGTAGATCCGCGGGTGCCTGGTGCAGCGGCGCGGCGGCGTGAAACGTCCGGAGCGAACGCAGATCACGGACGTCGCCGACAAAGATCACGCCATCAGCCGCCAGCACCTCGGCCGCGGACTCCAGTACCCGCAGAAGATACTCGACACTCGGAAAGTATTGGCACACCGAGTTGATCACGACCGTATCGAAGACCTCGCCGCCGAGTGAAGAGAGATCGGTGGCGCTCGACTCGTGCAGCGCGACCTCAGCTCGCTGCGGTGCCGCCTGGGCGAGCCGCTGGTGTAGCCGCTCGATCACCACCGAGGAGATATCGACCCCGACATAACGTCGGCAGCGGTCGGCCAGGCGAAACAGCAGAAGGCCCGTGCCGCAGCCGATCTCGAGGATGCTCTGGGGTTCGCTCCGCAGAATGCCATCTACAGTCCGGTCGACCCATTCGCCCATCTCCTCGGGCGCGATCGGTTCGCCGGAATAGCTGCTGGCCCAGCCGCTCAGGTCGAAAGCCGGATCGACTTCCTCTGACCCGCTGCGATAGCTCTGATTCCAGATCGATTGCCATTGATCGACGTGCTCGCTCTCCTGAACGCCGGTCTGCTGGCGATCAGGTCGGACATAAGCCACCAAGCGATCCTCGGCGAGCATCACCACCGCCTCGGCCACCGTGGGATGCTGGCATAAGACTTCCTCAATCTCCCCCAGCTCGATGCGAAAACCTCGAAGCTTGACCTGATGGTCCAGTCGACCGAGGTAATAGAGGCGGCTCGCGAAGTCGCGACGCACCAGATCCCCGGTCAAATACAGGCGCTGCCCACCTCTCCTCGAAAGCGTACCCGCCAGGAAGGGATTCGGGCAGAAACTGCTGGCGGTCAGAGCCGGACGACGCAGATAGCCCCGCGCCAGTCCGGTTCCCGCGATCGCCAGCTGCCCCGGAGTCCCGGCAAGCACCGGTCGCAATCGCCGGTCGAGCAGGTAGAGTCCGGTATTGTCGATCGGCTGGCCGAGCGTGATGTCTTGATCGCTGGCGGATGGCTTCGATAGGCGAGACGTCGCCGACCAGACGGTGGTTTCGGTCGGTCCATAGACATTCCAGAGCTCTGCCCCACGTGGCAGCAGCTCGGTCGCCAGCCGTGGCGGCAGGGCTTCCCCACCGCACAACATCTTGAGGCCAGGCTCGCCGTTCCAGCCACTTTGTATCAGCAGTTGCCAGGTGGCCGGCGTCGCCTGCAAGACGCTGACGCGACGGCCGGCCAGAAGCCGTGCCAGGTGCTGCCCGTCGGAGGTCTCTTCACGACTAGCGATCACCGCCCGTGCGCCGACGGTCAGCGGTAGGAGCAGCTCGAGCACCGCGATATCGAACGACAGCGTCGTGACCGCGAGCACCGCATCCTCGGCGTTCAATCCCGGGGCGCGCGCCATCGCTCGGAGAAAGTTGACGACGTTGCGGTGACTCAGCTGGACGCCTTTGGGTCGACCGGTCGAACCCGAGGTGTAGATCACATAAGCCAGCTCCTCAGGCGACGAATGGCTGGGAGGAACCGAATTCGGTGACGCGTCCTCCCCCACCTCATCGAGCCAGACCACCCTATCGACCGCTTCCGTCAACGCTGCCACGGCCGATAGACGGCTCGCCAGTCGTCGGTCGCTGACGACCGCCGCCAGCTCGGCATCGGCCGCCATATAGGCCAGACGCTCCGCCGGCAGCCCCGGATCGAGCGGCACATAAGCTGCCCCCGACTCGAGAACCGCCAGCAGGGACGCCACCATCTCCGGCCCACGATCGACGCACAGGCCGACCAGACAGCCTGTCCCGACACCGGCCCCACGCAACCGACCGGCCAGCTCGACGGCTCGGGCCCACAGGGCGCCGTAGGTCACCTGGTGCTCACCGCCGATCATCGCCACCCGATCCGGAGACGCGACCACCTGAAGCTCGACTCGACGGTGGATGCGAAGCTCACGGGGCAGCGGACGGATCGCGTCCGAGGGCTCGACCAGCGTCTGGTGACGCTCGACGTCTTGGATCAGCGACAGGCCGGAGAGCGGCGCCTCCGGATCGTCGGCGGCGACCTCCAGCAAGCGAACGAAGGATCGCACGACGCGACGGATCGTGGTGGCATCGAAGAGATCCGCGCTGTAGACGAGCGCCAATCGCCAATCGTTGGAACCCTGGCCAAAAGCGAAGAGCTCGAGATCGAACCGCGAGGGGACGACCCGAGAATAAGCCGGGCGCGACTCGGTGCCCGCCAGCTGAACGAGGCTCGGCGCCATATTTTGCAGGCCGAAGAGCACCTGGAAAATCGGCCCACGATCGAGATGACGTTCCGGGGATAGCTCGTCCACCAATTTTTCGAACGGCAGATCTTGGTGATGGAAGGCGGCCAGCGACACCTCTCGTAGTCGAGCCAACAGCTGTCGATAGCTAACGTCACCGCTCAAATCGACGCGCAGAGCAACCAGGTTGATGAACAGCCCAATCAGATCTTCCAGTTCCGGTCGACGGCGGTTGGCGATCGGTGAGCCGACGGCGAAATCTCGTTGGCCGGTCCGCCGAAACAGCAGTCCGGCAAAGCCCGCGAGCAAGGCCATGAACGGCGTCGTGCCGCCAGCGTCAATGGCGGCCAGCCGTGCCACCAAACCCTCCGGTAACTGCAAGCGCTCGATGCCGCCGACACCGCTCGGCACGTTCGGTCGCGGTCGATCGACCGGCAACTCGAGCGCCGGCACCTGTTCCAGCTGCTGGCGCCAGAAGCTCAGCTGCTCCTCGAGCACGTCACCGGCCAGCCACTGTCGTTGCCAGACCGCAAAATCCGGGTACTGGACCGGCAATGGGGGTAGCGCCGCGGACGACGATACCGAGTCCGGATGCTCTCGGAACGCCTCGTAGAGCGCTGAGAGCTCGCGGCCCAGAACGGTCTGCGAGCTGCCGTCGGTGACGATGTGGTGCAGGCAGAGCACGAATAGGTGCAGCTTTTCCTCAAAAGCCACTAGGCGCGCCCGAACCAAAGGACCTTTTTCGAGGTCGAAAGTTGGCGCGGCGGTGGCGCGTAGGATCTGATCGGCGCGAAGGTCGTGATCTTCCGGTGGCAGATCGAGCGCCTCCTCCAGCTCGAGTACCAGACACCCTTCCTCTTGCACCGTCTGACGGGCGACTCCACCGCTGGCGGTGAAGGTCGTGCGCAGCGACTCGTGGCGGCGGACCAGCTCCCTCAGACTGAGGTCCAAGGCCTGAATATCGAGCGGCCCTCGAATCCAAACCGCGCTGGTCATGCGATAAGCCAGGCTCTCCGGCTCGAGCTGCTCCAGGAACCAGAGCCGTTCCTGACCAAAAGACAGGGGCAACGGCTCGTCCCTCGGTACCACCTCGACCGCTGGCACCTCGATGGCCAGCGACGCGTCGCTAGCTTCTCCCTCAGGCGAAGAGGTCTCGATCCATGCCGCCAGGCTGGCGACCGTCGGCGCCTCGAAGACCGTGCGCAACGGCAGCTCGACGCCTAAGCTTTCGCGCAACCGAAAGATCATGCGAGCGGCCAGCAGCGAATGGCCGCCGAGGCCGAAGAAAGACTCGTCTCGACCGATTGGCTGGCGCTCCAAGACATCCGCAAACGCCGACGCGATCGTCTGCTCAACCGACCCCCGCGGCGCCTCGACCGCCCCGTCTGGCACCGTGGTCCGTAGTTCGGAGGCGCGTTGCGCCAAAGCTTTGCGATCCACCTTGCCGCTCGGAGTCAAGGGCCATTCGGTCACCCCAATGAATGCGGCAGGAATCATGTAGTCCGGCAGCCCTGACGCCAAAGCGTCCCGGGCTTCGGCTTCCGAGGTGGTCTCTTCCCCAGCCTGCAGCAGGAAAGCCACCAGACGCGGGTCGCCGCCGGCCGCCTCGTGCAGCAGCACAACCGCTCGCTCGACCGCCGGCAGACTTTCAAGCGCCGCTTCGATCTCCCCCAGCTCGATGCGAAAGCCCCGCAGCTTGATCTGATGGTCCAGGCGGCCGAAATAGATCAGACGCCCCACCCCATCGCGGCGCACCAGGTCACCGGTCAGGTAGAGCCGCGCTCCAGCGGGGCCGGCGACGAAGGGATCCGGACAGAAGACGCCGGCGGCAAGCGCCGGCCGACGCCAATAACCGCGAGCCAGGCCCGCCCCCGCGATCGCCAGTTGCCCCGGAATGCCCCTTGGCACCGGCCGCAGACGACGATCGAGCACGTAAAGACCAGTATTGGCGATCGCCCGCCCGAGGGTGATCGTGGGTGGCCCATCCTCCGCAACGATCCGTGACGTCGCCGACCAGACCGTCGTCTCGGTCGGTCCGTAGAGGTTCCAGAGCTCCCGGCCTCGGCCGACGAGCTCACTCGCCAACCGAGGTGGCAAAGCTTCGCCGCCACATAAAATCTTGAGGCCTGCTTCCCCCGACCACCCCAGCTGCACCAGGAGCTGCCAGGTGGCTGGCGTCGCCTGCATGACGCTGGCCCGCGACCGACCTAACAGTCGGGCCAAGCGTTCGCCGTCTGCGGCGACCTCCGAGGAGGCGATCATTGTCCTGGCCCCGACGGTGAGCGGTAAGAGCAGCTCGAGCACCGCGATGTCGAACGACAGCGTGGTCACTGCCAGCACCGTGTCGCCTTCGCTCAAGCCGGGCTCGCGGGCCGTCGCTTCCAAGAAGTTGACAACGCTGCGATGGCTCAGCTGGACGCCCTTCGGTCGCCCGGTCGAGCCCGAGGTATAGATCACATAAGCAAGGTCGGCAGGCGTCGGTTCAGGGATGGCGAGAGAATTTCGCGACCACGGCTCGTCCAGCCACAGCACCTCATCCACGCTTTCTGTCAGTTCCGCCACCGCCGGCAATCGGGCCGCCAACGGCCGCTCGCTGATCAGCGCGGCCAGGCCGGCGTCGTCGGCCATATACGCCAACCGCTCCGCCGGAAGGCTCGGATCGAGGGGCACGTAGGCTGCCCCAGCCTTGAGCACTCCCAGGAGTGACGCCACCATCTCCGGCCTACGCTCCATGCAGAGACCCACCAAGGCGCCGGCTCCGACACCCACCCCGCGCAGGCGGCCCGCCATCTCTTCTGCCTGTGTCAGAAGCGCCCGATAGGTGATCTGCTGATCCCCCGAAATCACCGCCACGGCGTCGGGGGTCTGCGCCCCTCGTTGACCGATCCGACCAGGAATCGTCAACTCTCCAAACAACGGCCGGGCACTGTCTGAGTCCTCAATCAGGGCCTGATGGGCCTCGGCCGGACTCAGCAGCGACAGTCGCGAGAGGGGCGTATCCGGAACTTCGAGCGCCGAACGCAAGAGCCGGGCGTAGTGCCGTGCCCAGCGAGCGATCGTCGCCGCCTCGAAGAGATCGGCGTTGTAGACGAACTGCAGTCGCCAGTCGTCCTCACGCTCCCAGGCGTAAAGCTCGAGATCGAAGCGAGTGGTGGCGACGCCGACGTCAAGAGGTCGAGTCTCGGTGCCGGCGAAGGTCGGCGGCTGCAGCTCCATGTTCTGCACCGCAAACAGCACCTGGAAGAGCGGACTCCGGCCCAGGTGACGTTCCGGGGACAGCTCCTCGACCAGCTTTTCAAACGGCACGTCCTGGTGGCTGAAGGCAGCGAGAGACGTCTCCCGAACATTTGCCAGCAGTTGACGGTAGCTCGGGTCGCCGGAAAGATTCGAGCGTAAGGCCAGGGTGTTGAGAAACAGCCCGATCAGCCCTTCGAGCCCAGGTCGACGGCGGTTCGCGATCGGCGAGCCGATCGCAAAGTCGTGTTGCCCGGTGAGCCTCCCGAGCAGGCCTGCAAAGGCTGCCAGCAAGGCCATGAAGGGCGTCGTGCCGCGGGCGTAGTCGCCCGCAGTGAGCGAACGCACCAGGTCGCTCGGCACATGCAGTCGCTCGATGCCACCGTCATAGCTTGGGACTGCCGGCCGGGCCCGGTCCGCCGGCAGCTCGAGGGCGGGTACGGCACGTAGCTGATCCCGCCAGTAAGCCAGCTGCCGCTCCAACCGCTCGCCGCTCAGCCAGCGGCGCTGCCAGACGGCAAAATCCGGATATTGGATCTCCAGCTCAGGCAGCAGCCCGGTAGCGTTCAAATCCTGACTTAAGCCGTCATAGAGGATGGAAAGCTCGCGCTTCAGGACGCCTTGGGACCAGCCGTCGGTGACGATGTGGTGCAGGCAGAAGACCAGTAGATGGCGATGATCCTCAAAAGAGATCAGACGAAGTCGCAACAGAGGCCCGTGTTCCAGGTCGAACGGCTGGCTCACCTCTTGCTCGAAGATGCGCCGCGCGGCGTCCGACCGCGAATTCGGACCATCCGCGGACACCCTCTCGGTCTGCAGATCGAACCTTGGCTCGGACTCCACCACCTGGATGGGCTGACCCTCGACCGTCCTGAACGTCGTGCGCAGCGCCTCGTGCCGCTCGACCAACTGCAGCAGGCTGCTCCTCAGGACCTCTTCGTCGAACGGCCCGTCGACCCACACCGCCGACGCCAGATGATAGGCCGGACTGCCGGGCTCGAGCTGCTCCAGGAACCACATCCGCTCCTGGGAAAAGGAGGCAGGAATCGGCCCCTCGCCGGAACGTTTGGGAATCGCGTCGACTTGGGCGTCTCGCTTGCGCCGCATGCGCTGGGCAAGCAGCGCACGCTGCTCAGGCGACAGGCGTTCGAGCGCCTTGTTCAGTCGATCGCTCAAAGGGACTCGTCTCCCAGCGAGGCTTCCAACTCCTGCAGGGAGAGCCCCTCCACCTCCGCGATCATGCGCGCCAGCTCGGCATCGTCCTGATCCTCAGCCAGCCGGCGGGTGATCTCGACATCAAGGGCCGCCACCGTCGGCGCTTCAAAGATCATGCGCACCGGCAGCTCGACGCCGAAGGAGCGCTCGATCTGGGTCAGCAGTCGCATCGCTAGCAAAGAATGGCCGCCGAGGTCGAAGAAATCGTCGTGCAGGCCGACCCGCTCGAGGCCGAGCAGATGGCGCCATAGGTCCGCGATCTCTTGCTGGAGTGGTGTCTCCAAATCATCGGCCCCGACTTGCGGCTCGGCGCTTTCCGCGTGGGCCTCCGGGCTCGACGCCGCGCTGGCGGGTGTCTCGCCAATTCGAGGTGAGCTGGCAGCGCCACGCGCTCCCCCGACCCAGCGTTCGAGTCGCGCTTCGAGGTTGGACGTCGACACCACCAGATGCCGAAAATTAGCACTCGCTCGAATCGCTCGACGGGTCGCCTCGACGCCTTCTTCTGGCGTCATCGACAGGCGCAGAGCCAGCGACCGGGCCCCCGCTCCACCTCCACCGAAAGCCCAGCCGTCGAGCGCCAGAGTGCACCAGGCGTCGGAGCTGGCCGCAGCTGCCGCCTCCATGGCAGCGTTAGCCGCGGCGTAGGGCCCCTGCTCGAGGCCACCGACGATTGTCGACAGCGAGGACGTGGCGACGCGAAAGTCGAGCTTTCGACCGGCAAGCGCCGCGTCGAGCGCCGCGAGCCCGCCCT
>JAAAKL020000092.1:0-63104 GCA_010016065.2 Carybdea cf. marsupialis auct. non (Linnaeus, 1758) | reverse complement strand
ATTTGAGGTCTTGTGGGCAAAGAATTCAAGACTTCGTCATCTACATCAGAGGAAGAATTAAGCACACTTTCAAAATGCTCTTTCCAGCGGTTGAGGATGTCAATTCTTATCAGTCAGTAATGTTGTGCCATCAGCCGCCATAAAAGGTGAGGTACCACATTGCTGAGGTCCATAAACTTCTTTTAAACATTCATAAAACGTGCGCGTATCTTTCCTGTCAAATGCAGCCTGTAACTCCGTGGCTTTTGTGGACCACCAATCTTCTTTCATTTCTCTTAACCGACGCTGAACATCTTTCTTAGTGCTAAGGTAAGCAGATTTTTTGCTACAGAGTTTTTGTCTGAGATCCAAGCCCTGTGTGAAGAATGCATTTGGTCTACCTCACTTCGCTTCACAAGAACACTTCTCTTGAACAATCATACGTCGCATCACGCAATTTTTTCCATGAGACTTCAATATCATCGATTATTTCACTCTCCTTTAACTTTGCATCTAAAGTTGAAGATAATTCCGCTTTCTTTTCAGTGTTAAGCCTTTTGACATTCAACGGTTTAGGCACCTTAACTGTATGTCTCCTGCCCTTAGGTCAAAATTTCAACGCTGTCTTACATCGAATCAGGGCGTGATCCAACAGACAACATGTATCATGAAAGGAACGACTCAAAAGGATATCACTTCTGTTTCTTTTCCGGTTTATAACAAAATCAATAAGATGCCAATGTTTGGACCTTGGGTGCATCCATGTGCTTTTACAACGATTTGACTGCTGGAACATAGTGTTTGTAATGAAGAGTCCGTGCTCACTACAAAAGGACAGCAATCGAATTCCATTGTCATTTAACGTCCCCATACCATGGGCCCCAATCACATTTCCCCATGTTTCATTATCTGAGCCTACCCGTGCATTGAAGTCTCCCATCAACAAGATTTTCTCCTGATAGCTTACATTCTCTACTATTTCCCCAAGCTTTTCATAGAAGTTGTTGGCTTCTACTTCTTCTGCATTTAGAGTTAGTGCATAACAGCTGACTAATGTCAGACTTTTTCCATCAAAGAGCTCCATTTTAAGGGTCATCAAACGATCATCAACTCCCTGAGGAGAAAATGAAAGTGAATCAGCAATGTTTGATCTTATTGCAAAACCAATACGCGAACTATGCCTTTCACCTTCTTTCCGACCAGACCAAAAGAACGTGTAACCTTCACCAACCTCTTTTACTTCACCCGATCCTATAAGGTGTGTTTCAGACAAGGCAGCAATGTCAAATTGTATTGTTTCAGTACTTTTGCGACAAGTGTCGTTTTTCTCTCAAACGAATCATCACTGTCAAGCAATGTTCATTACATTCCATGTTCCAAAATTGTACGCACATTTTCGATTTCCAATTAAAAAATTCTGTTCTGCACTGATGAGCCCACAAAGGGCGAAAGAGTTCTGTCTGCAGATTGGGTATATATATATAAGCTTTCCGTTCTTCATCAGGTCTGACGAGGAGCGGAACGGAGACTTGACGAAGAGCGGAAAGCTCGAAAGCTTGTTTTATGTCTTGTTCAAATGTTTTGAATTTTATATTTTAGCAAGAATCTTGCCTTTGAATATATATTTATATGTATATATTTATTTATACATATTTATATATATATACATACAAACAAACGTAGAAGGGAATAACTCTTCTGTAGTTTCCTTCTATATTGCTCTACATCCATGTATCGAGCACTCTTATCTACAGAATTGTTACTTGCGTTATACGTACAAACATGCATACATTCATTCAAATGTGTAAAAACAAAGTCAAAATTGTACATGTATTTCTAAATCTGCCAACATATATTGACAAAAAAGGTCTCAAAAAAGAAATGCATTTTAGAAAGATAAGAGAAGTGCAAAATGATTTTAGAAGTAGTTTTGCAAGTATATTAATTAAGCCTGAAGCATGCTAATCAACTTCCATTCTCTTTTGGGTGAATGGAAAAGGTCTCCTACAATTAATAGGAAGGCCTCCTTCTAGGTTGTGATAAAAGCTCTTTCATTTCACAATGGCTAGGGAGAGAACATTTTTGTTTAGATACCAATAGGAATAACTTGTTTCAACAAAAAAAAATGAAACAGGGGTAAAATTGCTCTTGTGGTGCATATCATAGTACCTATGAGCGTTTGATGATATCTTTGGGAACAATCCAAATTAAGATTGCGGTACAGTGTGAGTCAGTTCAAGTGGCTATGTCAATGCTGAAGTGGAGCAAAATGAAACAGGGGTGAAATTGCTCTTGTGGTGCATATCATAGTACCTATGAGCGTTTCATGATATCTTTGGGAACAATCCAAATTAAGATTGCGGTACAGTGTGAGTCAGTTCAAGTGGTTATGTCAATGCTGAAGTGGAGCAAAATAAAACAACGGTGAAATTGCTCTTGTGGTGCATGTCATAGTACTTATAAGCGTTTGATGGTTTCTCTGGGAACAATCCAAATTAAGATTGCGGTACAGTGCCAAGCAGTTCAAGTGGCAATGCTGAAGTGGACAAGTTGCCATACTTGGATGTGTGAGAAGAACGGTTAACCAAAACTTTACATTTACTTTTTAAATGTTGCTTTATGTTTTAATGTCACTAACAGAAACGTTTCATTTTTTCCATTAGGGCTGGGCTATCAGTTGCACTCAGACATATGCTTTACATAACTACAGTTGAAAGTGTTAGGAAAGCGTTTGCATACTATTTGCTAACTTTTGATGTTTCAAAGAGTCCAAGTGGAATTCTTAGAACCATGATGTTCTTCGACACACGACGATACACTGAAACTTATATTTTGCCAGCAGTCAAAAATGTCTTGGGAACTTTTAATAGTGAATTTACATCGAATCTGATTGCACCAGATAAGACTATTACGGACAAAAATTACCGGTTTTTCTCGACTGTCTTGCCAAAGATGACGAATGTTTTACAGAGTCCTGTTACCAAGCTTGCAAATACAGTGCAATCTGCGTATTTTGGTTCGGAGGCGAACATGAAAAAGGTTGGTATGATAGGTTTCACTGACCTGAGAAATCTGTACATCCAATACATCGTAGGGACAGCTACTGGGTTTTACCAAAGATCACTTGAAGCCATTCGTAAAATAAGCACTTTATTGAGTAAGCTATTAACCACTCTGGAAAACTTTATTAAAAAGAATTTAGCAACGATTTCAGATGACTGTTCGATATCGGAAGCAGATCTTGGCATCAGTACAACGGAAGCATTAGTTAAAAAATGCCTGAAATTACCTTTAGTTTACTACTATGTTGCAAAACAACGTACCAGTTTTTTGAAACTTTACAATGAACTTACATTGAATCAATATTGTGCTTTCTTCAGAAAATTCACCTGCATGCGACTTTCAGTACGAGACATGGAATCCATGTCTGAAGCACCAGTTAAAACTGCCACTGCCAAGGCTCAATTACCTGTATCCGTGGCTGCATACGATGCAAAGATAATGTTAAAAGACGTTCATAATTCAACTGTTGGTTCTGTGATATCAGCAGCACTTCAAGCACCGCTACCATTGATCAAGGCCTTGTTTCATTTGGATAATACTGCTTACGTAAGGTTAACAAAAAGTACATTCAATGACCTTGCGAAAGATGCTGTAATAAGTGGCTTTTCGAAGGATAGAAATAACCTATATACTATGAAAATCCATTCATTGATGGAGTTTATTAGCAACAGGATGGGCACTGCTTCGTTTGTTAAAGCAGTCGAGGATGGAATGGAATATATTGGAACCAGGTTAACATTTTCAAAAGTGTTACTTGTGTATTCCTTGACGTTTAAGGAGGGTTTAGCAATGACAATTCCATCTTTCGGACACCAGAAGGCAGGAGTTACTGATAAACAATTAGAAGTTGCCTTTAAGATTACTGCTGATCAGGAAAAGGCATTAGCACTTGCAACAGTACGTAACACAATGATAATCAACCTCATACCGGAAGCAACTCTTCAACGGTTAACACTTAAGCAAATTGGTCAACTTTCAATCCAGACCGTTTTTACACAGAGACATTTATTTGCCAATCTATCATCTACACTTCCTATGACTGGGTTATCAGTAAACAGCAGCTCTATCTCTGCAGGGCTTAAACGATTATTTGCAGCAAATGACACAAAGCGAAGTGCTATCTTGAATCGATTAGGCTTGAATACGATGCGATGGCACGTGATTTCATTACAGAAGATATCCTTTTTGACTACGTTCTTTGGTGTTTCTAACATGAAGTTGATGCAGTACAAGATGATTGATGTTATTGACGAAATAAGCCAAACCATGAAGAAAGGTAGGTCCTGTTTATAATTATGGAACAAATACTATGCAGTGAAATGTTTGGATGCCTTTCCCCAAACGTTCTCTCAGGCGTAAGCTGTAGATGCTTCCGGCCAAGCTCTACGATAATTTTCAGTCATTAGAGGGAGGTGGCCTTTAAAATCTGTTTAGTATGACAAATGGGAGTATTAATGAGTGGTAACCTTTGCCTTCTAGACTTCAGCATTGTATCAGCAGTTATCTGGGTTACTATTGTAAACCATAATTTTCTTTATTTAACAAGATAAAAAAAAACTGTAGCAAAAGTTCTTTAAATGTTATTAAAAGACTAGGATTGTATTACAGACAAGAAAAAATGTATACGACGCCAAATGTTTCATTTTTGACCGTGTGTTCGGTGACATAATTTCATTTTAGCAGATATCTCGTCTCTCGAAATCTCTTTTATTTTGACAAATCATGATCAACGTCTTGCGATGATTAGTTTAATTGCAATCAACGCCTCCCAATAAATCATTGATTCTGAATTGCTGATTTATAGTAAAACGTAACATACCAGTTAACGTAACCATACTTCAAATACGAAAACAGGACACAGCTGCTTCTGTCATTGGTATTGCTGTGCAAATTATTGTCAGAATAGACAGGAAGAAATTACTTCTTCTTTCAAAATATTCCTGGAAGAAAATAATTCATTGCTTATCTTGCACACAGCATGGCTACTTTAATAACACTTCCTTAGGTAAATATGAATATTTTTAGGCAAAATATCCCTTATTTTGAATACATATATTTTGATGATGAGTGAAGCGTGTGGCCGTGTGGTCTAAGAGCTTGCTTCGAAAACCACCGACCCGGGTTCGTTTTCAGCGCTGTGAAGATTTGACAACTTCTCCTTGCCATAGTCACGGGGCCCACCCAGTCCATGTGAGGGAAATTGGAGAGATGGAAACTCAAGAAGCCTGTCGGATGGATTGTACCTGTGTTTGGATAGCCCAGCCTTGTCACACGTGTGTCACGCTGAACATGCTTGAAGAACACGTCAAATGGTACTACTGACTGTAGTCTACTCAGCCACTTTCACTCTAATTCACAAAGTAGGTTGCTCAGCTGATCGAACAGTTGAGCTCTCTTACGTCGGTATCGACAAGAGAATCCATCATATATTTGGATGCCTCTGTCCATCATTAACAATGATTGATCATTATAATGGAACATTAATGTGTTTCAATGTCTCATTTTTACACAACAATTGTTAGCAGTATAAAGTAAATTTACCAATATTTCTGCCGGGGTCACAGGAAGTAAGATTTATGATATTGATAGCTAAAGTAGACTGTAACCAGCGACCCTCCAGTTGCTAGACGGGCTCTCTACCGAGTTAACTCACTTCCCTGTATTTATACTATGTTAGTTATCATGTTGACTGTTAAGTTTTGACTTTGCTTTTGCAGTGCAAATTTTACCTAGTCTTGTGGACGATTTTCTCAGAGGGAGTAGGCAATCCGTCAATAATTTAACTAAAATCAGGGCTGAGCCAACAGCTATCAAGAGGATTCCTTTCGAGTGTTATCAAGTATTCCCTCTCCGTTTCACCTTGCCACGTTGGAAGCTATCATAACAGTGTAGTCAGTGATATGTCGACCGAAAGAGTCAGTCTGGACCTTATGCAAATTTCAATTACTTGACTGACCTAAACCTCGTCACTCAATTAGGTTTTTTACTATCGTCTCATATACTAAACACTCTTCACAAACGTTTCTACGTTCACTCCATACAGCCACTCCACCAGTACCTAACACGTTCCTAACGGCAATGTTTAGAATTGTAAGTTCTTAGATTAGAATTAGAAGCTCTTCTTGAAGACCACACTTCTAATGATTCCAGATGTCTTAGCGTTTTGAAACAACCTTTTTCGTTTCATAAAGTGATTACAGCTGAATTACTTTCATAATTTTTTTTCTGTCATCAGATGCGATAAACGAAGAATTATTGAAGACCTATCATCAGTTAGGTATTTGGACTGTTAAGAACGTTCAAGCTCAGAAGATCAGCAACATAATAAAGGATAAAACGAATCTTACTGTTAATCAATTTTTCGGAATGCTCAAGAGGTATTCATGTTAGAACATTCGTATGCTCGGACTTGTTTGCCACGTAATGAAACTCTTTTTCCTCTTTTTGCTTACGATTGTAGTGACGCGATCTCAACATCAGACATCCCAAATTTCTCCCCCTCTCTTGTAAGGGAATGTAGCTTAGTGGGAAAGCATCGTACCTTGTAACTACATAGACGGCAAGTTTGAATCTCTGTGGTCCCTTTACTTTTTATCAACGAGACTTTATCACATCAGTGTCTACCAACATTTACTCTAAAATGGTGAACCAAGACAAGAACACAGCTCTGCATACACAAGACACAGCATTGGCTGAGCATACTCAAGACACAGCATTTGCTGAGCATACTCAAGACACAGCATTGGCTGAGCATACACACACACACACACACTCTCTCTCTCTCTCTAACCCATAACGCCTGTACCTTGAGTCACTCTTCTCTGGAACCGGGCTAGCTAACGGAGATACGCAAGCAATAGAGACCCCTCATGTCTTTATTTCTAAAAGGGGACTGTGTAATAACGCAGTCTAGAATAGTAGACATATTTACTTTGAGATTAGCATTACACGCTGCATTCACGGGGAGGGTTAGTTTGATTCACACTGTTTCCTTGGTTTATCACCATTGAGATTTTATAAAACCGACGTCTACCTTTAGTTACTTCAAGATACTGTCAAAATGAGCCTTGTTTGGTGTTAAGAGTCCTTAATAGCTTAAAATACAATACGAAACTTTAACAAATAAGGGCAGCTGTTCATGTTAGCCGAACTCATGCTTTTTGCTTATAATGAATCGAAAATATGATCAGCACTCTCACTCATGAGTAATAATTTAGACAGGACGCAGAAGGTACACGTTGTTTTCTTATAAGGAACTCAGTTGCTTAAGTGTGAGGCCTCGATTTAGTCCAAAATCTAAGCAACAATTTAAGCAACTTGAGGCCTCAAATTCAGGAGGGACAATTTTTAAAACGCCTGAAAAGCAAATCAAGAAACGTTTTTCATTAAGAATTGATTACAAACTGTTGAGATGTATAACAAATATCACACTGTTGATGATGTGTCAAGGAAAGAGATCAAAGATCCAACCATCATTCGGTATTTCATCATTTACAACAAGCTCGGTATCTCTCCCAACTTCGTCTCCTTCAAAATCTACCTAAGCAACTACTTAAGCAACTCCAGGCCTGATTTTGAAAAATTGTTAATCAACTCGAGGCCTGACCCGAAAATGGAGCTGCTTATAAAAAAACCGTGTAGGGCCAGTAAGCTTCTCAACTTTTCGGATTGCCTGGGGATTTCCCGAATTTTGCCAAAATGGTTCAATGATGATTAACTTTAATGCTTTCTTTTATGCAATTGTACTATAAAACCATCATGTTAAATTATCAGTGCAGTCAACAGTGATGACAATAGATATTTAGATAATATAGAGTTTCACGCGATGGTGCTAATGGTTGCTTTATATAGTATGTATGTGTTTAGGTATGTATGTGTGTATGCAGGTATGTATGTTTGCTTTGCACCTCAAAACCACTGCATTTTTCTCGCCTTAATTGTTTCTTAGGGTAACCCTTATATCTGTTCTTGTTCCCGTTATTCCCTGGCAGCTATGTAAGAAAGAGAGAAAAGGAAAAAGGAAAAGGACGAGGAACTGTTGTTTCCGAACACATAATTTGACCGTAGAAAGAAATAATATATTCATCCCTAAAGCAATTTTGTGAGAAACTTTATGCTATATGCATTGTATAGTTTAATCACAGAACAAATAAGCTATCCATATGTACAACGAAGCTTTTAAAATCTATTTCATACCATCCATTCTTAACCTTTGCTGTTAAATATTAAAGTATTCACAAGAATTCAGTATTTAAAACATTTACATGTGAGTTTGGCAGTGGAGGGCCTATAAAATTTATGATAGCTTATGTCTCATCAACGATAGGCTTTCGTTTACAGACGAGAACATCCCATCTCTTCCCAAACGCACTTAGGACTCAGCAGACAGGAATGAGAATAAACTAAAAATGTTTAAGCGATAGCAGACCGAGACTATTCTCCCCAGTTGGTTCCCTCAAATATCAATTTGTGCGTCCTTTAGTACAGACAAATGATTTGGAAAGGCATCTTGGAATGAAGCAATCGGAAGTGCCTGCCAATACTTTTTCCGACAGGGCGTTATAAATTATTTTTCGAGTTTACATTGAACAGCTATAATTGCATAAAATATCTGGAAAGTGCGCTTGATATGTTAAAAACATTATAAAAGAGTCTGGAATCTACTTACAAGAGTCCGCTGATCAAAAGATGCCTAAAGATCATTGCTTTAATTCATAATAATTCATAATAATAATAACTCATATTTATATTCATAACAACACAAAGTATAAATCAGCAACCTTCCATCAGCTTCATCAACCTACTACCCAACTATCAATATGCCTTTAAGCGTAAGCTACTTTCATCTTTGAGTTTGGGTTACTGGTTATTAAGGGAGGGTCCCAAGTTGGGGGGTTATCATTTAGGGACCACAAATATTGTTGTGCCTTCAGCTCTTACGGGTCTTTTCTCAGGGAAGGGGCCTTGCTTAGTCATCTCTAAAATCCCTCATATTCTATCATCTCCACCACATTGATCATACGTACTCAAGTATTAAAGTTTATGTCACTTTTGAATGCTGTGGCAATTTGCAGAGGGATTCTGTTGGGTGTGACAGCGGTCATATGCCGAAAAATGAGTTTAAGCAAAGCTATCCCTTGTAGTTGAGTGATATGAGCAATTCTGACTTACTTATTAATTATACGCATAGTCATATGCAGCTAGCAAGTAAGATTTCCGGATTTAATTGACTAATTGCTGGTGTCCTGAAAAGTGAATAAGGCCGTGAAAAGGTATTTTTGCTTAAGAATGTCTTTGTTGTACGCCTCCTCAATTATTTAGCATTAGAAATCAGTATGTCCTTTTCCTGTATCTCTCTTTCTGACCGTGCTTTGCAGATCTCAGTTCTAAGTAGGAAGCACTGGGAAATTATATTCAATTATATTAGTATTTTTCATCATTTTATTACAAACAATATAATATAAGCTCTTTCATTTGTATTAAACAGTTCAGTAATTAAATAGTTAGATTCATAAATATTCCATCTTTGTAATCCTCACCATAGTGCTTTCTCCAGTAGATATGCAAGAGTTGTCGTTTTATTGTTATCTTTTAGGTTTGTTGAGTAACCGCATAGATTTCGAACATAGAGGTACGTCTATATACACCACCACTGTTAGTAGACAAGATCCGTGAAAATAAGGTTCGATTCCTTACTAGGAGACGCTGATTTAGTATCTTTATATCGTCTTAGGAATGGTGCTTCTCCCTACGTCATGGACCTCATCAACAAGACCATGGTATCAGACATTGTTAAAATGTACCCTAAGCTTGCTCAGTTTAACAAGCCGTCGAATAAACTCTTCGAAGGTACTGCAAGCATCGTCTCCTTATATTCTCCGGGATATTTCTCTGAAGTTGCAATACCATTGATCATGAAAGAAACTGAAGCAAATTTAAGGGAAATACTTAGTACATTATCTATTTCTATGCAAGATTACCTTACAGTGCCATACCTTCATACAGTACTACCCAAGTTAAAACAAGCACTCAAAGAACTCTATAAAAACAAGACTGAAAAGTTTCTATTGAAGTGGAAGATTAACGATTTTCAAGCTGTTACAGGGGTTTCAGTGGATCAATATAACGAGAAGAAAGGAGACAATTTTTATCACAACCTGATCGGAAATTCCTCTTCTAACATGAATCTTGGAATGGAAATCCAAAACATTGAGAAGATGCTGGTAAAATCTGTCGAGAATTTTATGAACATGACTTTGTCAGAATTGATTACGAATTGCTCTGTCAGCAAAGAAAACCTCCTGAGCCATTCCATTTCTTGGCTTTCTCCAAAATGTCATAGCCAGTCACTCGCATTGTTTTTGCACAGACGAAATATGCCAAGTAGTGAGATTATCTTCCAGAAGTTATTTTTAAAGGATATAAAGACACTTCTTCGAAGTTCGGAGAGCGATTTCTTAAAGATGACTTTGACTGCAATAGCGACTAAGTCAGGGTTTGCACTTACCTCGGCACAAGCGTACATTAACACATTTGTACAACTTCCGATTGCAGAATCTTCCGTGTCAGTCAACTTAGTGAAAGATGGAAGTCTTACAGAAGTCTTGACCAAAGCCTTCAGAGTCAGCGAAACCAACCTTTATGTTCTCTTGCGTGTGCAGGAAAAGCATAGGGAACGGTTTATGAGAACTACTTTTAGCAATATAACAAAAGAAGTGAAGTTCCCTACGGATATGCAAAACTATCGTGTTTTGACGCCATTAGCTATATCAAGTCTCATACAGCAAGGAATCAGCCCAGAGATGTTCAGACGCCATCTTACGCAAGGATTTGGGCAAGTATTTAAGGGACTATCGTTGTCAAAAGTTATCAGCACATTTAGATTAGACAAGAAGGCAACATTTGCAAAAGATATCCTTACCCTTGCTAAAGATATTGCTGGGCTAAATTCGGTGGCCTTTGAAGTTGCTGCGGGTCTGTCAAAGGGACATTCCATGCTTCTTCATGGCATTTCGGTGCATTACATTGGATTGCTCCACAAGAGCTCTGAGCGGAATGTTTTGAGTACAACTCTTCAAAAACTTGGAGCAGGCGCAGTATCTATTAGCCAAAAGTTTGGCAAATTGTTCCTTAAGCTGCCACAACTTGCTCACACTATGAAAGTTGACATGAATTACATACAAAGTAAAAGTGTTGCCCACATCGTAGAAAAAGCTTCCTCTCCCAGTCATTCGATGGAGTTGTTCACAACGATGAAGATTATGGGCGATGCCATTTCAGTACTGAAGAGTAGATCCATAATTCAACTGATGTCTTTAATGAACATGCCCTCGGCTAGCAAGCAACTGGTCATGACAAATCTGATAATGGTTTTGGAAAAATTTTCTGCGTTTCGCCACAACGGTAAGTTGTGAAAAGACTCAAGAAATTTGTTTTAACGTTCTTCTTTACATCATCGATTCTCAGTCATCCCAAAATCTCCTAACGCATCTATCATATCGCTCTCTACTTGAATTTAGCCTCTAAATCATATACACGCACAAAATATATCACATTTAAAAATATATTAAGACTTTTATTTTCCACTTACACCCACGAGACTAGTGTGGAGAGATATAGATACTTTGAAAGCAACCGCAACCCTTTGACCTGCATAGGGGAGTAGTGACGCAATTGCAAAAGGTGCTTTACACTTCTCTCAAGCCAGAACATTCAAAGAGTAACGATTTGAAGCAAATTTCCCCCTACCTCTTCAGCAGTCACAAATTCTGTCAATTGGCTTCTAACTGGGTTTTAATAATTCAAATTTCGATACGGAGTTGTCAGTTCTCGCATGAGCGTAAATTGCAGTTAAACGTCAAAAGCACAATGGTCACGATTAATTTAATCACTGAGGCAATAACAATCATGCCTACAAGTTTCAACAAGAAATAGAAGTCATAAACAGAAATAGCGCGTAGATTTATAAAAATGTATCACGTCATAACGATAGCAACAAAGGATACTGACAAGAATTTAGTTTAGTAATGTGGGCTACCGTTTGCAAACGTTTATCACAAAGTTGGTATTTTATCTTCTTCACAGTTGTACTATCACAATCACAGAGACTATAAATTGCTGCTGGTGCGTTCTAAGCAGTTTTGAGTTTGCTTGCGCACGCCAATTCTGCACCCACAAGTTTTTTCAAAATCTTGATTGTGTTCCGTAATTCAACTTAATAGCCGAGAGTCCCTTTTCTGTGGTGTAAAGGCATGCTCCTCCACCGTAAACGATAAGGGTATCCAGCCGGCCTTCCTATGAGCAATTAAGTATTAATATAGGCTACTATTCAAGTACTATACTACGGCTAGTTTATTACTGGGAGAGATAAATGTGTCGCATGGTACACAAACCCACGCTTGAGGTTTCATGGAATTTGCGTAGCCAGTGATAGCAAACCATTTTTAAAATTTTTTCGGTAGAATTGTTTTTTTTTAGTCCCAGTTTAATTCATGTGGTTTTTAAAATGGCATTAATACTAGTATCCAACGGATCCATATATTTGCACGTTTATTAATAAGTGCTTTAAATTGGTGTTACACATACTCATTTTGGTTACCCATTTGTTCGGCTTTATAAGGCAGTGTCATTCCCCGATTGGAAATTAATCAAAGTAATGCAAATTCTATCCTTCTAATTTGGATTTCATTGGCAAGATATACTTGTTACTACCATGAAATATGTGTATTATTATATTTTAGTCACAAAACAGCGACATGTATTAAAAATGTGAGACATATTAACTAGATTGTTTCAGCAGTGGTAGCTAGTGTGAAAAAAATCACGTTGTTAATGCACAGCCTCGATTTCTCCACGCTATGTTAATCTCGTTCTTATAAAACATGACATGTAAATTTCATAAATCGATGGTTACATTAATTTCATAAATCGATGAGTACTTAAACAAGAAGGAGATAGGAAAGAAATCTGTTACCAATTCACTGTTCTCGTTGACTGATGATGTTACATTCATCTTACATAGTTTACTGAAGTACGGGTAAAAACAATAAATTAGAGTTCTTTAAACTGGAAACTATTGTGTCTCATTTCTTTAGATCTTTAAAGCAAGTTATATCAAAGGCTGTAAAAAGTCACTCTTAAATTCAAGATTGAGGCCAAAATGATTAGTATGTTCACACTCATAGTCTACAGATTTTTAAATATTTCTACCTGAACTCTATTCAGCTCAGGGAGGTCTTTTGCTTTTTGTCCCTAGCCTGTCCCTGTCCCTGTCCCTGTCCCTGTCCCTTTTCACCTGCCATTTCGCGCTCTTGCGTGTTTAAGATTTGAAACTTTCTACCTTCATTTTAATTTCTATATGTTGTCAGATACTGGTATTTTAATGTTACATATTTGTCTGATCTGCCAAAAATTCTCCCTTGAAAAGTTGAAGTGTGTTCAAAAATCAAGGTACTAATATTAGAGTCAAATTTGTTCATATTAGCAAGGGATTCCTAAAAGTAGACCCAAATAATGCTCTTCTCCCTTTTTTTTGCTCTATACACAGTGGCGAGTTTTAAGTGTTTAGTACTAGAAAAGAGCTTAAAAAATTTGAAATTAAATAATTTAGCCAAAAAGAATCACTTGTTGAACAGTAATGAGCGAGGATCTTGGCAGACACGACTGTCATGTCTAATTAACAGTAGCTCTGATATCCAACTTCTTCACCAATGTAACAGCATAGGATTGTACTAAAAGTACACGAAAGACCAATGCCATCCAACGTATCGTTATGAACTTATATAAGGCGCTTCAATACTTGTATAAGAGGCCTCAGAACTTGTTTAAGGGGCCTCAGAACTTGTATAAGGGGCTTCAAAACTTATATAAGGGGCTTCAATACTTGTATAAGGGGCCTCAGAACGTATATAAGGGGCTTCAATACTTGTATAAGGGGCCTCAGAACTTGTGTAAAGGGCTTCAAAACTTATATAAGGGGCTTCAGTACTTGTATAAGGGGCCTCAGAACTTGTGTAAGGGGCTTCAATACTTGTATAAGGGGCCTCAGAACTTGTGTAAAGGGCTTCAAAACTTATATAAGGGGCTTCAATACTTGTATAAGGGGCCTCAGAACTTGTATAAGGGGCTTCAATTCTTGTATAAGGGTCCTCAGAACTTGTATAAGGGGCTTCAATTCTTGTATAAGGGGCTTCAAAACTTATATTACGGGCTATAAAACTTGTATTACGGGTTACAAAACATCTTTACAGAGTAGAACCAGCTTTAAAAATGGGGAGAGCTGTATATTGTGGAACGTGAACGTTTCCAGCGCTAGTTTTTATTTGCTACTAGCCTAGCCTTTTCTGCTTAAATTTTAGAGGATCATATTTAATTTTATGAAAGTTTTCACTCGTAATACCATCTTATTATACCATCCAAACATAAGAGGTTATGCATCAGTCTCACATCTATTTTCATCACCACTTTCCCTTGCTGTGAAGGCATTGTGAATATTACGTGTCCAGGTGACTATTTCGTATATCAAAACTCGTCTGTCGCCTATTATCAGTTTGCTCAAACCCATACAGCAAGATACTTGGGTGTAAGCTAAATCTTAAAAAAAGAATATAATTTCTTTCCATTTATTTCCCCTCAGGGTTTTAGTATAATCGTATCATTCGGCGATGGTCATTTTAACGACCTCCCACGTTTCATTAGTCTTTGAAAAACACTTTAATTTTAATTAATTTCTGCCCCTTTAAATAAGGCACAGAAAACTGCGTTGGAAAAGTTTCACTTTTTCGTTAGGCGACTCGTAGTGGCGAGGGTAGCATAGCTCGTAATAACAAGTAAAGGACTCATATCGAGTTAAAAAATTACCTCGCATAAGACACTAACCACGTCAGCTGAGATAAAACTTTGATTTCCTATTGTAAAGTTGCTGGAGTAAAAACAACGAGAAAGAATATTGTGGGTTCAAGTTGTAAAATTTCATGTACAATGGGGAGCTGTCCCTCAACTATATATGTATCCATTAATTGACGTAACGTCGCTAATAGCTGTCCCTCCACTATATATGTATCCATTAATTTACGAAACGTCGCTAATAGCTGTCCCTCCACTATATATGTATCCATCAATTTACGTAACGTTGCTATTACCGATAACCAAATTCAGTAAGGGTATCGACTTGCTTCCTTGATATTCACAGAATTTTAACTGTAGCCTCTTGTTAACAAGCTAAAGTTAGCCACGCCCTAGTTGATAGTAATAATTAGTCACACCCTTGTTGGCAAATTCAAATTAGCCATTACAACCATCACCCCACAAATGTCATGCGCAAATATTAGCAGCCATTTCTGACCTAAGAGCATGCCTGTGATATAAAACAAAAAAGTACTTTAAAAGATGGCTTAAAATCAGTGATTGGATCTCTACAACATAATGCCAGGTTTGAAAAATCAATCCTGCAATGAATTTCAGAAAATCGACAGCACCATCGCTGTTTAATTTTTTTTTTTCCTTTTTAGTCGCAATAAACAAGTGTGGAGCATCTATCAAGTATTGTTACAAGGGCGCCACATGTCAATGCCAGACATCAGAATGCCAATGCCCGGCTGGAACAACCGGGAATGGGGTCGACTGTTACGGTAGGTCGATTAGTTACAAACTATATGTCAAAATATGTTTCTTACTCTGAATCTATTACTCACAATAAATGTTCTGTGTGTTGTCAACAAAAAGAGAGGGCATTTCCTGAGACGTTTCCTGTCATGAGAGAAGATGAAAACAATAGAAAACTCTCAGGTCTTCGTTACGAGGATGTAGTTATTGAGTGAGCATTTTCAAACAGTTTTTTGGTCGTACAAAACAATGAAACTGCTCGAAATAGCGAGAACATTTTAGTACTGAAAAGACTCAGAGTACAAAATCGTAAGAATTGAGATGGGAGGAAATCAATAAAACTTATACCAAACTGTGTTTTGAAAATAGCCGATCAGAGGTCTGACTGCTAGATTGGTGTTGTTTTGACCAATCAGTGTATGTGGAACTAAATAGTTAGCGGAAAAGGCCCAATGAAAATACAAATTCTTTTCTTAACTGTTTATTATTACGATGATGCAGGTAATAACAGTGATACTGATTATCATTCTCATGATGGTCGTCATGATCTTGAAGAAGACAACGATAGTAGAAATTTTGTAAAAGATTATTAAGATTAACAGGATCCACATTGATATCAGCTTTTGTTGAAGTGGCAATCCTGTATAAAAATTCATGATAAATAAATAAATAAATAAATAAATAAGAAAGTACTTGTGGTAATGTTAGAATCATGGAAACTATGGCATTGCCTTAACTATTTACACGTTAGTATATGTGAGGTGTCTGTATCTCTATTTTTAGAAAACCCACCCGACGTCTTCCATCAGAAGCTCAAATCCCAAGCGTTAATGAAAGGAAAGATGATCAACGGACAAGATACTCTTCTTACTATTCTGGAGAATGTCACAAACATAGCAAAGATGCGTTTTAGAAGTATTCTAAAAGGATTATTTGTGGAAGATGATTTATATGATTACCTGAACAAAAACAGTGCGGACTACATTAGGACCATTTACGGGGGACTGGGCACAACTCTCCGTGACTTCAACATTACTTCAAGCGCTCTCATTATGAGGCTGAAAGCACTAAACAGTAAAGCAACAACAGCTGCCAAATTAAAGGAAATTTCCAGTTACTTAAAAGTATCGACAGCACATATCGCGAAAATGCTCGGACGGAATGACGCGGATATTGTCAAAGACCCCTTTTTAAGTAAAGTCAACTGTGAACTTGAAGAGTCAATTTACAAGATTTCGCAGAGTTCCACAGATGCCATATTGAAGAATATGGGAATCACCAATCAACAGCTTGAAATGATGTCGAGAAAATCGGCAGCTGAATTTAACTCATACAGAGCGGAACGCGCTCTTGCAAAGATAAGGGAAGATAAAGCAAGAGAGTCAGAATACACCAATAAAATCAATTCCGTAAATCAAGCCATTTCAATGTTTATAAAAGGACGGCTGATGATGACTGTACCGAATTTAGAGTCCTCCTGTAAGCAATTGGATAAACTAACAGATAAAAAACTGGACGAGGTGATGCCCAAGTGTTTCAAGTTTACTGTTCTATCTGTTATCATGAGTTTAAAATATGGGAACAACATGACAGCCAGCGCTTTGGGAGACCTGTCCTTAAATGAGATATCGAAGACTGTGCTAATTTCGAATAAGACTGCATCCATTGCAACAATCCTAATGCTGGCATCTCAAAAAATCAACGACGTCCTAACCAAAGCTAAGATACCTGTTTCTCTACAAGCTTATCGTAACGGAATGTCGTTTTCCGTCCTACCATCGCTTACTATAAGAGATGTCGTACTTAACATCTCTGGTTTACCCCCAGATATATTTATAAAAGCATTTGATGTGAAGCAATTTGCTATGTCTTTGTTAACCCTTAAGTATGGCCAGCTACCATCAACAGTAGCAGCACTTCTTAACGTTAATTATACATCAAATCATTTCTTGACCCTGGATCTAAATGGAACAATCCAGGCTATCCAAGCAAAGGACAGAGCAAAGACGTTTTTGGCGGAATTTGAGGCAGGGGGAACTTTCTTGGCTACCAAAATCATGTTAAAGGAAGTCCAAATGATGTACGAAATCACCACCGCCAACCTGATGGAAATGACCATTCCTCAACTTACACAACAATATGCTGGCTTTACTGACGTGGAGATACAGAGAGTATTAAACCTAACAAAAATGCAGGAGGGATTTCTGAAGAAAGTAAAAATTGCAGACGCTAGCATTACTTTGAAGAAGGGAAATGACATCTTAAATATGACAATCGAGAGAATCGGACATTTTATCATCAATACGAAGAATGTGAATGTAAAACTGTTTATGACCCCCAAGGAAATAGTTGAACAAGGGGGAGGAACTGAGGATGATGTAAAGAGGACAACGTTTTATGCCCTAATCACTCGATATGCTGACATTGATGATATGTCGTACAGCAAGTTGCTTAGTTTACTACAGTTCAAGCCAAAAATGGCAGATTTAATCATGTCATACCCTATTCCAGCTTTTGGTAATGCTCTGGGAATGACGCCAAATTCCATTGCGAGGGAGACCACATTTAGCCTTTTGAGGAAAATACACTCATATTTAACTAAAGGTAAATAATTTTGTAAACGATGTAACCAGACATCGTTCTCTAGCAACTGTACTCCGTTACTTTTTACAGCGTACTCGTATTTATACTGGTATTCACATTTGGATACTTTTATAAGAATGACCAGAAAGGATAGAGAAGACAATGATTTTTTCTGTAGCAGTTTCATGTATTCCAATGAGCAGGAACCAGGTGTCTGCCGATAAGAATGCATGAAATTGCTTTAAAAAGTAAACTACTTTTCTTAAGTTGAAGTGCAATTTAGAATAGTTTCAAGAGTATAATGTGCGTACCCCTGACCTCATTGAATTCAAATATGTAGAGGAATACTAAAGCAGAAAGCGAACAAATCAAAGTTTTTAAACATACAAACTTTTGTTGTTAGTGCCATGGAAGACAGTATTGCCCTGAAAAGAAATTTAATTTTCATGGGGCTTATTTAAAGTTGACATTTTAGGCGACAATTCAAGAGGGACAACCCCAAATATAACTACCAGCAGCTAAATGTCATCATTTCACTCTTGATATCCATTGATACCATTTTGATATACTAGGGATACAATAGTCCAATAAGTTAGAAAAAGCAGCAAATTTTCGAAACGTCACTAAAAATATCGGCAAACAGTTCAAAAGCTGGCAACAATGCTTCAAAGAAAGTTTCGTATATCAGTAATGACATGACTTTACCCATGGTCCTTTTTGTCAAATATCATAAACATCTTTCTCAGAGTGTATTATCTTAATATCTATCCAGGAGTGATTCAAACGTTGATAGAGAAGTGTAATGACTTAGAAAATTTCAGATGTAGTCACCATTTCTCACACCAAGCTTACGGAACAAAAATTGACATTCACTTAAAATTATAAAGAACCGTCTGCAACAACGTTCATAATTCGACATCTCGAAATTTATTCCACATAAGATGGCCTCTTAGCAACATTACTACTTTAAGCAGACTTTTCTTATGTACTTATTTATTTTTGAGGAGGTGTAAGAAAAATATTTCGAGGCCTTCCAGAAAATTTCATAAGGTTACAAAACATGCGCAATATCTATGCTAAATATGAAAAGTGAGTTTACATGAGATAACGTGGCAATTTAAAACTTTTGTACTGCTTTGTCGAAAGTATTCTTGATAGGACCCAATATTAGGAGAGATTTGCAATGTTTTATGGTTAGGATTTTTCATCGTCAGCATCGAACAGTATCATCACATTCTTCTCAGATCTGTGAGTGCATGTAATATGACCTTGCTTTCGAGGATACGTGTTTATCGTTGCATGTTCATGCTTCAGGCTGGAACACATAACTGAATCTTTGCTTTGTCATATAGGTGGAGACAAGTGTAGCAAATTTGTGTGTCATCCGAAAGCACAATGTTCAAATATCCAAGACGGGCTCGAGTGCAAGTGTGCAGCCGGATACAAGATGGTTTACAGCCAGTGCTATGGTAAGAATACAGCAAAAACTATCCTAATATTTTTGGAGAGAAAACAGTACATTTTTTGAGAGTCAGAGAATAAAATTTATACACCGAGTAGTGTATTTTCTCCACTGTAAAAATATAGGACATAATGTAGTATCAAAGCCAATGTGATTGAGGGCAAGTTCAGAAGTACAGTCAACAGCTCAAATGTATGCACGCAAGCGATGGGGTCACTGATAGATTAATCGAAGCATTTATCGCCAGGGTTACTTACAATGTTTTTAATACGGTTACTAACTAGGTTATCAATATGGTTATTGATACATTAATTGATAAGGTTATCCTTAGGAGAATTAATAGGGTATTCACACGGGTATTGATAGGTTTTTTCTAATAAGGTTATAAATACGGTTACTAATAAAGTCATAAATTGGGTTACCGATAAGGTTATTGATACGGTTATTGATAAGTTTATTGGTAGGGTTGTTTGGAGGGTTATCGCTACGATTATTGATAGGTTTGCTAATAAGATTATCGATTGAATTATCAATAGGTATACTGATGTGGTTGTTGATAGGGTTATTGATAGAATTATTGATAGAATTATTGTTGAGGTTATCAACAGGGTTATAGATATCATTATTATTGACTTTTCGATAAAGCTACCTCAGTGGTTAACGACAGAGTAATCGATGCGATATTGATAGGGTTACAGACAATATTATGGATAGGGTTATTAGTAAGGCTATTGGTAAGTTTCCTGATGGGATTGTTGATTGTGTTACTGATAGATTCATTAAAAAGTTTGTTGATGGCGACATTAACAGAGTTTCAGGGTTATTGACAAGGTTGTTAATATGATTGGTGAAGGTTAATATGCCACTAGGACTTTCAACATGTACACGTCTGAGAAATTTTATAGTTTATAGTACATATTTTGATAATTACTGTAGGGCATCAAACCATTAAATTCACGTTCATTTTTCAAAGTTTTATACTTTTCTTAAGAGCTGACAACTATCAAAATTTACATGAACATATTGAAAGATTTGAATGTATCCAGGAGTTCCTATATTTTAGGAGCTGGCGAACCCTCGTCGCAAGCATTCGCGTCCAATATTCTCTGGTCTAGATATGAAGTGCCTATGTGACCCAAGATGCTTTGTCGACAAAAGACTCGCAGCTTGTTTTTGGAGCTACGTGTAATTCTGCTAAGCTTGCGGGATACGTATTTGAAAACAGTGACACCGTGTACCTTTCGCACTTAGTACAACCTGAAAGCACAAATAACCATTTTTCTTGTAGTATGGAATTAGCCATTTACATATAAATAGGATAGATGTAGAATTCTCGAGAAACTCAAAAATTAATCAATTTCTTTATTTCTTTCTGTAGAGGAAGCACCTAGTACATTTACAATGGGCCTAAAACAAATGGCTGACAAAAGGAATATCAAAATATCGTATCAAGATACCTTGCTAGAAGTCGTTCATAACATCACAAACAGTTCCCTTTCAAAGGTGGAGGAATACTTTAAAAGCTACGGTGTAATGAGCTCATTGATTCAATACTTGCAAAAGACATCTGTACAAGCAACAGTTGGCCATTACTATGGTCTCGCTCACATATATCGCAATTTTACAACCAGCAGTGCAATGATAGCCATGAACATCAGTCAATTAGATACTGCCATGATAACTAAACAGAAACTGCAAATGATTAACAAATACTTGAAATCTACAGATATGGAAGTTGCCACTAGTTTGGGGGTCTCAGTGCAAAGGCTTCGTAGACTCCGTTTCTTGTCAGAGTTCAATACTCTGCTTTCGACGAAGGCACATCAGCTAACTATGAAATCAACAATTAAAATTCTCACAGAAAGGGGTATTTCTCAAAAGAGACTGCAAGTTCTTACTTCAACAAGTTTTGAAATGTATAACAAAATGCGTGCAGATATCTTGCTTGCGAAAATAAGAAGAAACCCAATGAAAGAAGCAGAACTTACTCGTCAAGAGCAAATGTTGTTAATGAAGCTATCGGCAGCCGTGGCTATGAACTTCCACCTAAAGATGAATAAGGTAAAAGAGTATTGTGACCATGCGCTAACAAATTACTATAGTGCATCGCTTCAAGATATTGTGTATAACTGTTTGGGAATTCAGTTCAAGGCCCTGGCATATATCAGGAAAATCACAAATCAAGAACAAATAAATCGTCTAGGTTCGATGTCTCCGAGTGACATGATGGCAGTATCAATGATGACAGCAAATAAATTTCAAGATGCAATGTTTCTTGACGTATTAGCTACAGTCGTAACAAAGATAGAAGCTGCAGTAAAGGGTTTCCAACTTCCCATTTCAGTTCAAAGTGCAAATCGAATGATACCGTTTACATCATTACCTCCACGTACGGCTATCAACTGGGCAACCGCCACTACGATGCTCCCACAAAGTGTGCTTCTCAAGTTATTTCAGGCCACACCTACTATGTTATCGGGGATAAGTACTCTACAATTTGAAGCGTTACCTCGCCAGATACTTTCTTTAACTAACGTTCACTACTCAGTTAATCACTATCTGACATCTAATTTTGCAGGTCTTATACGCTTTCTTATCAAAAATAGAACTGAAGCAGCTGCGGTAGAAGAATTTACAAAGGGAGCAAGATACCTTGCATTGACGCCAACGTTAAAGCAGATTCAGTTAATCTATGGAATAGTCAAGAATCAACTAGAGAAGCTAACTGTTCCAGAGCTGACGGAAAAGTACTCAGGAGTTACATCAAGTCAACTACAAGCGGTTTTGAAGTTTAATAAAACCCAGGAGGAGCGTTTTGAGAGAATTTCCATAAAAGATGCTGGAATTATCTTAAACAAGGTTGACGGAATCTACAATATGACAGTTGAACGCATTGGTCATCACATTATCAATCTTGGAGAGGAAGGGGTTACCTTGTTCGAAACTGCTGAACGAGTTCTACTAAAAAATTGCAGGAAATTGTCAGAATTGGACACGCTGAGTTTATATGATCTTCTTGTTACTATTGGCAAAATAGATGCGATGGCCTTTCAGCAAATCATTGATGGGCTGAGAGGACACAAAAACTTCGTGGATTTTGTTAAAACCCATGCTCTTACAAGACTCTCCCAACCACTTAAGCTTAATCGTACATTCATTACGTCAAAGGAGCCATTAATTAATGTTCTAAAAAGATCACGCGAATACTTTGGACAAGGCGAGTAATTACATCTATATTTTATGTTTTCTTTTCTGTATTGCAAGTCTACTGATAACAATAGTTATTCTTTATGTAGAAATTCTCTATAGCAAGTATTTGTATAATAGTACTTTTAACAATACCTCAGACACATGGTTTAGTCTACCTGGTATAAATACGTAAACGTCTTTACCTCAAGTTATTAGTGAACTGAATGCCTTTTATGTTTTATAAGTAACATCGTGCTCAAATGTATGCGTATAAATCTATACGTAACTAATAATTTTGCTTGACTCTACAGGATCAGTACAGGTATCGCGGAATACAGATCGCAATTTCTTCGACTTGAAAGAAGAATTTCTGAGAAGTCGACATTTGGGCAGAAACGAATGCCAAAATACAGATAAAAGTGGATAATAAATGTGCGAAATAGCAGTATTTAGATAATTAGGAAATAAAGATTCAAATTGAAACTTCAAAATACAATTTTGCCTGATTATTTTTTATCCTAAATTTGGACAGAAATCCTTCTCCCATAAGCGGAAATGGCCGCGTTCCCTTATGAATGACGAAACTCATAATTTTTGGGTTGCAAAACATTCGGCTTATATTACAGATTTTCAAAAGCTAAAAAAATTTGACATCAAATTATTGGTGATTATATAATCACCCTTGATAATGGTTCTTTTCCTGAGGACGTTACAGGACGTAGTCCCGACAATATATTTCTGCTTCCTACTATGAAAGTGAGGTTTGTTCCACGTTGTTTCGTTTGTAAAAGAAGCATGGAAGAGACATCCTTCAGAACGAGAACTCCCACAGTTTGGGGCATGTTTCACAGATTATGATCGATAACGAGACTAAATAAACGCGAATATGCTTTTCAAAACCATACACACCAGTGATGTATCCTTTGTTTAGATGAACTTTGGATTGGTTACCGTAACAATGGACAAGAAGCAGAAAATGACTACTCATAATATGCAAAATGACCAATTTTCAAACTAGGGAACAAATTAAGTTGAGAGTAATGTTGTCAGTATCTCAGGTGACATGGTTTTCTATTCATATACGAGTGTGATCTCGTCTTGACTTACCTTAATACGTTAATGTGTTAATACCACATTGTTCTTGAATTAAAATTATAGTTATTTCAGAGTAATTCTCTAAGTCAAGGTTGACCAAGATCTGGTAAACTTCACTCATTTAGCAATTCCTCTAGATAAGAAACTATTTTAAGCCATTGCAATTAGCTAATCTTCAACATCATTACTAAGCCAAAATTCGGTGTAAGGACTGACCAAATAATTGACTAATAACAAGTTACAATGAATTTCGACTCAAAGCATGCGCAAATTATAAAAAGTGATATCCTTATGTTTTATGTTACGGTTCGCCGTATTAATATCGAAAGTTGACATCGAGCAAGTGTTTAAACTGAGTAAGCTTATCAAGTGACAGAACCAAAATTGAGGGTTCACGACGAGGTCAGCAAGAGGAGTAACTTTGCTGGCAGTTGATTATCGTTCAAGAAGAATACGATGAGGGCTCACGAATCCTTATATTATAGATTTGCCAGTCAATAGTTCTACATTGGGGAGTAAACATCTTCCAACCAATGCAATCTGCAGAAGCCACTTCCACGTTTTGCCACCATTTTCTAAATTCGTTTGTAATGCTCTTCTTTTGCTAATTTTTGGCTGACCGCGTTTCCTCTTATGAAATCTTGGAGCCCAGGTCATGACTGTTTTTGCTTGACGTCAGTGAGGCATCCTCAGCACATGTCCATCACACTTCAAACAGCTCCACGGCTACCATTTCATTGGGCAGTTTTGTCTGGGAACGCCTATAGACTTGTTGGTGAAATGATCTCGACTGCTGATCTATAGTATCTTACAAAAAAACATTTTCGTTGAAATAAATTCAGCCGTATTTTTTATCTAGCTTTGTCTTTCCTGCCGGCCGAGTTCATGCGCCTAAACACTCCTGCTGCTTTACCTATCCTCCTGTTGACATCGGCGTCGGCATCACCACTGTTGAAGATTTTATTGCCTTAGATAAGCAAAATGCTTGAATGATGGCACGGTTTTTGTCCGGCAGATACTCGCTTACTATTATCCGTTGAACCAGTTAACATTATCTTGGGCTTTTCATTACCCTCTCTGAGCCCAACGCAACTAGCAACATATCGCGATTGTCGATTCCTTTTTCCATCTATTACCAACATATTTTACAGTTGTTTCCTTTCTCAGTAAAATGCGGGTATAAATGATAAAATTCAGCCTTGCCTTGCGTCAACAACAATAATGAAAAATTAAATAGTGCTAGATTAAGGTTTAAGCAACAGCTGGCATTAGGTAGATATTTTTAAAGACATAATGTGGGGTTGGGAAATGTCATAGGCTATAACCGATTTTCCATAATAATACACCTTGCATGCTTTTGAGAGCCTATTTGACGTCAATGAAAGTTATAGCTCAAACATATTGGACTTTCTGCACGCTTAATCCTTGATTAGTATTGTTGAATTGCTTTGGACAGCATTCAACTCTCTAACAATACTATAGAGTGTCCTTGTATCATTTTTGATAGCAGATTCTTCACCTTCGGTCGTCCCTTTTTCAGCTACTATGAATTTGTCTTTTCAGCATCTATTCTCTACCCAGCGATCAACCTCTGTATATTTGGCAGTTGTTGTTGCTTCTTGTCTTTTATCCTTTGCTGCGTTTCTTTAATCGATCAAATCCAAGGTTACGTATTGTATGCACCTCTCACGCTGTTTGCCTGTTAGTCTTTCAACAGTTATTTCAGCTGCTTCTAGTACTGCTTGTATGAAAGCGTCCCATTAGTCTTTCGTATTGGTGCCAATCTCTTGCAGCAGTTTGAGTATGTTATGCAGTTGAAGTCTCTAGTAACGTGTTTGATATTTCAATTTTGCTATGGCAAAAGGCTTCACATTCTCTACTTTCCTTAGTCTTGTCAGTCGCAATCTAACAGATCCTCTGAGAAGGTGGTAATCAGACCCTGTATCTACTCCTATTTAAGACCTTGCAATCTGTACCGCATCCTTGCAGAGCTGGCCAATAAAGGTATTGCCAATTTCATTGTTGGTATTTCCATCAGATGATCACCACCGTCTTATTTGTGAATGTCTTTGTGAGCGAGGTAGGTACTGAAGTTAAAAAGAATGTTGATGCTGCATAGCCGAGGTAGCGTTCACCATTGTCATTAGTCTGTTGAGCGTATTCTTGCCATCTATCAGCATCTTGATGTCATGTCTGTGGACCTTATTAGCTGTATATCAGGGCTCAGTGCTAAAGGCATTCTTGTCATTTTCCAAGACATCTTCAGTCAGTTTGCAGACTTTGTTGAGTGTGATCGTAGCATTATAGCTATAACCGCCTTTGTATTTGTTATAGTGCTCATTCTGTCATTTACTGGTTGCCACCTAATGAGAGACGTGTCGACGTCTTTGCTTAAAACTATCGCAACTTTACAGCAGTGCTGTTGCCATTGCTACTCAGCCTGCCACTGCATTTCCATCGCATTTAGCTGGTATCTAGGATATCGAGCCACTAATTGTCGAGTTCTCTTAGTAGTTGTATTACGTTATCGAGTTGGTAAAGCGCCCCCACACTTCCGAATCCTTTCGGCGTGGGTCCATTGTCGTCATAGAAAGCTTCCTGAGCACTGATTCTTCCATTTCTCATGTTGGCTATTTGTGTAACCGTTGTTGGTTTTATGAAAAGAGATTTTTGACAAGTCCCTCCGTTCTCCACGGGCTTACAACCTGCACCAGAGATTTGGAGGGGCACTATAAATCCTTAAAAGTAAACAGGTTTTAGATGGTGTTGCCATTCAACTCATCGTACATGGATTGAGAAAAGAAGGATATTGACAGTTGAAGCTTTAACAAAGCACAAGCGAATACCAGGACTGTCTGAATAGACAAAAGTCAGTAATATCCAAGAAGCTTGAAGGGTAAAGAAGAACTTATGCTGGTTAACAGGTGCAAGTGGTGAATATGTAACGCCTGCTAGTTAGCATCAATAGCATAGCGTAGGTAAACACAAACCTGCCACTTCCCAAACGATGAACGACGAGATTCCTTCTCGGTTTTGAACCACTTTGTTCCAGCAAGAAGGCAGATAATCGTACCTGTTACAACTTTTAAACCGTGAGATACTTTTTCATACTCTATTCTAATGCCGCTTTTTCAAACATATTTCTATCTTCTCTTCAAGAACAGAAGCATACATGATCGTTGACTGACGAGAGACATTACTAATACGTGTTGATTTCGTGCGAATGACCGAAAGACGTCACTCTGGCTGAAAAACTTCATTTTCATATCCATACAATATTAATTATTGGTGTATCGTGATGGTGATTGGATGCATACTGATAGGCATGCTAGCTTTTTCAAGGAAAAATCAACCCCGAATCATACTTAAGCGATCGTAGAACTAACAAAAATATTCCAAGGACATTTCCAGTTTTGTACAACCAGCGTTGCTCGCAACTTGTCATTTTCCCCAGACATTCTATCGAACATCATTGGTAGAGACCTTCTTTTGTTATTTATTTTGTTTCCCGTGGATTTGAATCAAATAAAAAGATTATACGATACATTTATGATAAGATATTTCTGTTTTAAAGAGTAAAGAAATCATCTAAACAGTTTCGACAACATCTCACTTAAGTGAGCATGATCGCATACATCGCCGATTATTTCAAGAGTGGGCTTGCAGGAACTATATTGTAACCCAACAGAATCAGAGAGTTAGTATAGGTCGTTTTAAAGGCTACTTGAAGAAATTGAGTGTGTATAAGTCATTCTCGTTTAAAGCTCAAATCTCTGTCTTGAAAACTGTAGTTAGGAACAAACTGTTAAGATTGATAAGCCAAAATGAAGTTTGGCATAACACAGCACTTTGTAAATAAAGCTGAGGTAATAAAAGGACTGCATCAACTCCATAAAAAAAGGATTAAAGGCAAACTGAGGAAAAAGTTTATTTTGAGGTTTTATTTTGATAGATGTGTAAGCTTCATGGATACTTAAAGGCATACATTACATGTATACCATTAAATGAAGGCTTGCGTATATTGCTCAGGCGTTTTCACCACGATCTATAGTCTCTGAGATAAAATACAAAGTAATAAACCTAATCACGCCTATCTCATTGAACATCAGTTACGAAGAACGGGACTGCTTATGTAGATTCTATATGGGACAAGACATCTCCTCATCAACACCACACTAATTAAAAGTACTTCCAAATGTTCGAGTCTTCTACTTTTAGCTCTGTTAGTTGGTGTCGACGATTTTCAAGTGCATCCATTCCAGATTTTACCAGAGCTGCGTCTTCTCCACTACTGGTATCAGACAAAGCGACATGCACTGTATCTGTTTCCCAACTTTCCCAACTGGTTTTAACGTCCCGCTCCACTTACGTTTACTGTTCAGTATAAAAATCATTCATTATAATTACGGGTCTTGTTGTAAGATGCAGTGACCTCTTGAATGTAAAGTTAGCCATTACTGATCATTTAATAAATGTGCCTCTTCAATGTATACGCAGATAACTGCAAATTCACGTGGAAATTTTCCAGCCCCCAATGCTGCTTAATAGTTCAACACCTCCCAAAATTTACTTTTGCCAGTCAGTGACTCTTGATTTTGTAAATCGTGATGAATTTTCAAGCTATTTTTAGCATTGTAGTTTTTTTTCAATGAAGAACATGGACTCATCGTTCTTTTCGTTATATTTTTTTAGATGAGGATAAATGCAAAAACTTTGCTGGTTGTCATCCGAATGCTACATGCACTAACGTTCCTGGTGCTGTCAAGTGCACTTGTAAAAACGGCTTTACGGGGAGCGGAGATAACTGTACAGGTAATAAGATACTAAAATATTTGATTTAGAGATTGAAGAAATCTCTTAGCTCCACTTTCCTAATGTTCATTGTTAGCATCTTTCAAAAGGTAAATACCTAATATAAGACGTAGGTAGTTAGAGGTATGAGAAGAAAACCTATATCATTTTTTTTATATGTAGAAAGTCAGGGAATGTAGAATTATGACCTTCATAATTCGAAAAATCTTGTCTGTAATAAAACTTGAAAGATCCTACTGTTGTGATCTGCAACATGAAGGAATCTCTGACCCAGGAGAACTAAAAAGCAGATAATATGTTCAAGATGATCGCCATTACATTTATTTATGTATTTGAAATATTTTCAATTTTTATCGCGCGCGAATACACACACACACACGCACACACACACAAATGACGCACACAAACACATGCACTCGCCAACACAGGTGCAAACATATCGGTGTTAATTTAAAAGAAACAGCAGGTCCTTATTATTAAGAAAGACACAATGTAGTATTAAGCATTTCCTTTTACTCAGCGGGTACAAACTAGGGGAGAGGAAGCTGCAAATTAAAGGAAGAATTTGTTCCCGCAATCTTCATCGTTTTTTCTCTGGAAAACTGCTGACATGATTGAGAGAGATATGGACCTAGAATATCTTGGCAGGCCTTAAAAATCTGTACACCTTTGGCTCACCAAATAAGAGCAAACTGGAAAGGGGCCTGAAAATTCTAAAGGGCGCAAGTTCCATATCATCCCTACGAGTTTGCCTTTTCCTATAGGCACTGACATAAGAATTGAACCAATTTTTCTGTTGGCATTTCCATGAAGCACCTTGGAGAAAAATTGTGCAATTTATCATGACAAACTTTTTGCCGCAAAAGAGTCAATGTACTGATAAAAAGTCTTATTACTCTATCTGTTTAAATCATTATGCCGTAGAATTATTTTCCTTGAAAATAGAAATCGTAATATATTCCAGAAGTAGGTAAAAGTTCCATTGAGCTAGTTTACGAATTTACAGACACATCAGACAACCATCCATATGCAGATCATTGCAAGTGTATTCAAGCTCCCTCATGGTGCTAGTATCCAGGTAGAACTCTTTTACTGAGAACTGGAAAGAGTCACCAATTTTGTAACTAGGAAATTATTGTCGATAACCATTGATCAATAGGGTCGTCTGCCTTGGTAAAGTTCGTTCAAAGGCATTCACACAGCACAGGGGTCTATGATAAAGGCACCTTTAATTGTTTAATTATGGCCTCCTCAAAATCAATATCGTTCGTTTGTAAAGCCTAGTTGCCCCCCCCTCCCCCCTCCGTTTTTCAAAATCGAGTGGGATGCTAGGGATGGCTGATTCATTTTTTTTTGAGTTTGTCCTGTATGTTTGGAGATGGAATTTTGTATTACCGATTCGTGTTTCTTTTTATCCATGATTTCCTCATTTGTCCATCGTGTTTTGAATGATATGTATATTTTATCTCTATTTTATTAATTGTTTTTACAGAGGCAACATTGATTGTGTTAATTTAAGGTTCTAAATCTCAGAAAGTGGGGTAGGGGGATTATTATTATTATTCTACAAAGAAAAACTTATAACATCTCATAACATCATATAAAAAATTAACATCAAGGTATTTTTAACAGTATAGCCTGTAACAGCCGCCGTGGTCTAGTGGATAAGTTCCCGACCTTCAGATCAAGAGGGTCAAGAGGGTCAGGGTTCAATTCGCGGAAGTGCCATTGGTGATGTTAGGAAGGGCGTCTGGTCTTAAAGTGCTCTGTGCTCCAGTAACAAGTCCCATGTATGTGGGCACCGTCAAACCCCATGTATGGGGAAAAAGACGTTAAACGGACAAAAAAAAGAAAAGCCTGTAACAGTTTGAAAGAAAAGCGATGTGCTTTCTTATGATTCCTTCCTGAATATGGTCTTCGTATTTTCTTATTCACTTGATGCACGTGTTCCTTTCTGAAATTTATTTTCTAGATAACTATAAAAAATTAATATTAATATATCCACTTAGACGTCTCTTGAAAATAAGATCAAATAAAATGATGAAATCAGTAATATTTCATGTATGAAATTGTAAGCTCTTAATAGAATATCATTTTTAATTTAAGCTATAGATCAAGAGGCGATGCGCTGCCACAGGTGTATGACCTTGCGATCATGTCAAAAGCCACTAAGACCCCTCCCCATGTTGTTGAGAAATTAAACAGTCGTTTTTCTGACAAACGTGTACCCTATTGATCAATGTGCCAGCTTACAAAGATATGTAGCGGCCTCTTTGGTTCCTCCTGCTCTTTTTAAAACGTTTCTACAACGTAATTATCTTTCCCTACCTTGCCTCTCGATTTATGTTAAAATCATGGGATTCTTTTTGCTTCCAATTAATAAGAATCGCTTGTTATCCAGTTCTGTCAACTACTATAAGTTTCCTTTCTGCAACTTGATAAGTTACCATTTTCAGGGCTCAAAATCAGTCTTCTAAATATTTAATTCAGTTTCCTTTGCACATAAAGAACATCTTGTTGCTATGGAAACAAATGTTGACTTTTGTGTTAGTGAGCGTAATAGAAAATGAATACAAACAGAATTTGCTAAAATGCGAAAGAACAAATTCTTTCAGCTGTCGATCAACTTCTTCCTCAAAATGGTATTTAAGACATGTCTCCAAAAATATCAGGAACACTCTGGGAGGATATGATGATTCTTTGGGTTCTTCAGTCATGATTTGAAAATGCAGTTTACAAATAGGATCTGTTCAGTTTATACCCCTTTCCCCTTCATAATGCAATGTTGTTGTATTTTCTAGTATTTTGTATCGTTTTGTCAAAGTTGTTGTGTAGCTATTTGCAATTGTGAAATTTGTGAAATTACAAAAAGAAAAGATTGATGTATCATGATTATTACAATTAACGATCAAGTCTTGCTAAGGGCCTACATGATGATAACTTTTTTAAACAATTGAACCACATCATCAGCATGGCAACTAGTAAACTGATTTAATGACGGTCGATGACGTAGCTAGAGGCCCTTGCTTGTCTTGCTGGACAGAAGTAAATTTTTCCAGAATAAATTGATAAAAAGATTCCATGTAAATTTTCAAAAATATTAATTTATTGATCGTCTATCATAATAATAAGCTTTCATGTATTCTAACGTTTTTCTAAAAAAACACAAACAAACCCGTAGACCATAGGTCAAATGACTGAGACAGTGCGAAAATACTACTAGGAGTATGTACTGTCCTCTCCAGATGGTATGACGTATTGTTTTTGGTCATGAATCTATTGGCTAGCGAGTTATGCACATGCCTATAGTGGGTCATTTTGGAGCTCGACTTCTACCATGGTAGCAGGAGCTGGATATTTCTGGTTGTATGTGATTTTGTGTGTGCAGGTTTTATTCCGGTTTTTACTATCTCTCATCAAGGTTGGTTAAAATACTTTTTGGGTGGTTGAGGGCGAAATCTAGTGGAATTTTGAACGGATTGGCTACATTGGTCTTTTCGTGTTGTTTTTGTGCTTGATATTTTCCTAAGGAGACTGCTTTTGAATGTTCGTACTGTTTTGCTATTTTGGATACATAGGGCATGACCAACTATTTTTACCTGGCTATGCCATTAATTACGCCTGACTATTTCTTCTACGAAATTCAAAAGTTCGTGTAACGTTTAACCATTTGACTATAAAGATCCGTTGAAGCATAAGCAAAAAGGTAGGTAAGTAAAGAACTAAGATTCAATTTTTGAAATCTCAGTAGTAGTTGAAATAATGTGAAAGTATTCCATGTCACATTTAAACATGCCGCCAGTAACCATTTGTAAGAAGATTCGATACTATTGTCCTCTAGGTGAACAGCAAAGTGCCTTATAGCTAACATTTAATTTTGTAGTGACTATTTCACACATGTATTTCCTGATTCCCATTTTAGACGTGAATGAATGCCTAGGGACTCCATGCAATGCCAATGCAGCATGTATCAATACGGTTGGTTGCTACAAATGCAAATGTAATTTAGGCTATTCAGGAAATGGAAAAACTTGTACTGACATCAACGAGTGTACTACAAATTCCAACAATTGCCACAAAGATGCAAAATGCACCAATGTAATGGGATCCTTTCAATGCAGATGCAACTCGGGTTTAGCAGGAAATGGAACGTTTTGTGCAGGTACGTTTATGTCATTAACATATTTTCTCCTTGACTGGGCATGTTTGATAATGATAGGTTTGATGCTGATGATGCTACTGCTGGTGATTATGATGATGACTATCTAATGAAAAGGGTGATGGTGATGATAATATGGATAATGAAGATCTTGATTATACACAACACGAGTATTAAAATACAATTAGATTATGCGTAGGCCTTTTAAACCTGTTAAGAGCGGTAAGAAAATCAACTTCATCAAGGAATAGACTGGCCATGCGTCGATTACATCAGGTGAACATATCTGGGGTCAGTTTAGCAAATATTCATTGGGTGTTGATTTCATTGTCTTGTGATTGAGCTCTTTATATATATGAAAAAAAATTATACCAACAAGCAAGTATTCATATCGTTGCTAGAGTGCAATGAAATAAGATAAAGCCTATTACCAGTACGCAGGGGTTAACCACAGTTGCCTTAGGTTTTACGACTTACCTGCTTACGTTGTAGCACTAAATTTACTATCCGGCAGAAAACCAGATCATGAGCCCCTTATTAATCCACTTCATTCATTCAAACAAACGTATCTCTAACCTTACCTCAGATCAAGAATCGTTTAAAAGTAATTCATCTATTTACGAAGCTGCGCCGAAAGCAAGAGGATTTGATTATACATCATCCATTAAACACGTCATGTAACAAAAGAGAGGCAGAAGTAGTAGGGGACACAAGATCATTTGCTTCAACCCACCATTTAGTAAAACAGTTAAAAATAATGTAGTTAAGGCATTCCATTACCTGAAAAACTCACCACTCATTAAGAAGTTTAATAGGAACATGGTCAAGGTAAGTTATTCTTCTTCTCAAAACTTAAAAAGTAGTATTAATCGGCAAACTCTAATATTATGCGTCAATAAACGAGATTATAAATAATTTCTCTTGATGCAGCTGCAGAGATAAGAATAGCTGCCCTCTAGAAGGTACATGTTTAACTAATGGTATCGTTTCTATTGCGCGCGTAGCCGAGACAGTGTCGGGTAAGAAGAAGGTATGCATCGGCTCGTGTAGTCCAGAATTTAAGGAACGCTTTAGAAATCATAATAAATCCTTTAACAATGTACAATACAGGCTTGAGACTTCTTCTTCTTCTTCTTCTTCTTTGCAGTGCCGTATTCGAAACTTTCGAACTTAGACGATCATGGCATTCACGAGATTACGGTCAGAAAATGTTTCGCGTAAATTGTTCACTTTCATAAAACTTTTTGTCCCACAAAATTGTCCAACAAAATTGGTCCGCGGTCTCCCACGTACTTTCTGTGGCGGCGCATACAGAACTAAAGCTTCGATTTCTTCTTGAGACTTAGCTATGATATATATCTGGGATTTGAAAGCACATGACGTGAAGCAGAACATCAAGCAGAACATCAAGTGGAGCCTTATAAAACTGTACAATGGAGGGAGGCTTGAATGTAACTTGCGTATTACTAAAATGTATGATATTATTACCGTGGAAAAAGCAACTTATGGAATAGCCGGTCCAAGCTGGTCTCGAAGCACAGTTATTCTCTTGTTTGCTAATAAATAAACTAGCAAAGGTACGCAACGTTCGCAGCGCAATTGGCGATAGCATCGCCGTTTAAAACAGTAAAGATGACGTTTCTTTAAACGCCCAATGTGGTCCGCTTAACCGAAGTTCTGATGTACATTCTTCGATGAAAAGTGTTGAATGTCTTTACCTTGGTAACATCACCAAACGGCTTGAAACAAGTTGAACAATGACAACTAGCCGTTCGGCTAAGATGAATATAGAAACTCTGTACCACTGTGGTCTTTTTTAGCCTTCCTAATTATCTAAGTATTTCAAACAGTGAATTTAAACTGATTGACAATGCTGAGGTCGTAACCAGCCTTAAGCTTCCCTGATTTCAATTCCTTGAATTTCTTCCCTTACAGTTGAATCATATTTTTGATTGGTTGCAGAAGAATAGCACTACAAATGATTTTGTATACTAACAACACTAGACATTGTCTCACTACGATAAAGGCAATCATTGCCTATTAATCGTTATGTTTTATACCAATGTAAAATCTGAAATTTCAGAATTGCCAAAATAACGTAGAGCTCTTGGATCCATTTTCCCTTTGTCTTTGCTTTGGCAGACTCATTAAAGGGAAAGGAATCGACAACTGTGAATCAAGCCCTTAAAGGAGATGCCTGTTGGGGAAGGGGGTCTGTTTGCTGCATATTTCAAATTTTCGATAAATTTTGGTCAGATATGGTTCAAGTACGACTTATATTTATAGGTTTGAAGATCAATACACGAAGGGAGATTTGTCCGCTGACCTCAGTGCCATGATAGATATTTGTGTTTTGTATTATGATAACGCATAGAAGGTGGCAGGGTACCATAAATGGTAATATATATGATTATGTCATGTAATAACCATCCGAAGCTACCGTCTTTAAGTAAAATACCTGTAGTATTAAGTTGAAAACTTGTGTGTTTTCTCTCTTAACGTCTCTTTATCTATTTTTGTAGATTTATGCGGATTGCTTGCGTGTAAAGACACTGAGATGTGTGCCTTTAATACGAAAAACGCATTTTGCAAATGCAAGTTGGGATTTCACAATGTTAGTGGGGACTGCCAGCCTGCAGAGTCCTACCTGATCAAAGGTACGACGCTCTATGGTACATTCATGCCATGCTTAATGGACAAGAACAGTGTTTGCTATCAAAGCATGGCAGAGGATGTCGCGAAGCGACTAAAGGATGGAATGAATTCTCAAGACGTTGGTGACGTTCAGGTGGAACGTTTTAGAAGTGGAAGCATCATTGTGGATTATCTGATTATAGTTGCTCCTAACAAAAAACTGACATTGGCACAGGCTCAGTCATTGGCTGTTGTTGCACTGAAGAGTCCACAAATGGCGCAATATGGTCCTGATACTACTGTTACTCCAGTAGCTCAATGTAAGTTCGCAATTTTCTACACCCATTTTCATTACTTTAGTTATCTGGGAATACCCACCTCACACAAAAGACTTACATCTTCCGTGCTTAATTGTAGGGGGCATCAAATTGGAAATGTTCAAAACTGTACCCCCGACATCATAATAATAACCCCTCCGTGTTATGATATTTTCATGACAAATCCCCAAAAAGTCACCCCAATAGCACTTTATGATGTCCCCCAACTTTATGAAAATTTGAAAAAAACCCACCCCTACCTCTTATTTGACTCCCCTACAAATAAGCATGGAAGAGTACGTGAGATGAGAAATCTGGATAATTCGCACGTTTTTGCAAAAGGTTACTTGCAAAATCAAAGGGGAACGACAGAAAATCTTTTTAAAAGTTTCAGAAAATAGACATCCAAGGCAACTTTTCTCATGTCTGTGTTGTTATTAACTTTGGATGTAAGAGCATACAGACTTTGTGTTTCCCATTACTCGTCCTTGGTTTTTTATAAATGCATTTTCATTGATTGAAGGCATAATATTGAGATTAACCTTTTTCCTTAAAATCATTTTAAAGTTAGTCGATGGTTTAAAATTTTCATGGGTTATTTTGGCAATTTCAAGATGCTGCATTGATTATTTGATCTTGACTTCAAAGGTTGATCGTTATTTCAGACATTGTACATAGAGGGAGGACTCTTTGCAAGAACAAATTATATAATATTTATTAATTGAGTATACCTTTTTAAGTTTGCTTGTCCATAATGCAACGCCTAATACCGCTTCTCGGTGTTTATAAGGGTCTGAAATCAGAACGTAGAGCAAACGCTTTAAAAGTGTTTTGCGCTCTCCTTGACCAATCGGTTTCTGAACTTCGTCTATCAGCAAATTAGCTATGGTAAGGTGCATTTAGCAGACGCAGCTGAGCCAAATATCAATGTATTTGCGTAGGGATGTGTGAGAATTACTTTAGGGTACTTAGCTTAAGAAAATCTGTGCAAAAAAATTAGATGAAATAAAATTACAAATGAACGACACTTCTTACTAAAATGGATCAATTTGAATTTTATCTGATTCAGCGTTCCATTTTGCACCTACTTGTACCAAAAATCGATGCATGTACCTTTTAACATTTTCTTTAAAATTGACTATACATAGTAAGATCCCAGGAAACTCATAGGGTGACTGCAGGTGAATGGGAGAATGACGAGCAATTTTTGACGTCCAAAGAACTGACCTGTGATAAAAAGGATGACACATTGCTTTACGTGTAATGGTGGGGCTAGACTTTCCTTTGCAAGATTTTATTAACATGTGGAAGATAATTTTGGTGTTTATCATCAGCTAATGCTGAAGAGGTAAATTGAAAGTAATGCGCGTACAACATTATATGTACTAATTTGCTTTATAAGTCCTATTCTGTTTTATAACAAACATCAGCATTGTCCCTAAGTGAAGAAAAGCAGGAGGTTTAAAAGGATTTTTATATTTCTAATTTTTTATCAAAATTATTTTTGTTATTATATGTGACGTCTTTGCCCATCTTCAGCAAGGGCAGAATAACTGGAAACCCAATTCTATTTTTTAAAATACACGTGAGATTGTAATGGTACAGATAGGTTAATACGGGTTTTTAAGATACGAAACAAAATTTAAAACTCGAGAAATTCTTGCAGCCTTCTAGATTCGACAATCTATTACTTAAAACTCAATCCACAAGCAATACCAACCAAACTCACTGAAATACAAATAACATATGATTTACAAGTTTCATATAGCTACTTTTTTTTACTATGTACAGTAGATAAAAATCAGCCAATTAATGAGAGATAAACACACAAGACTAAAAATGACGAAGAGTAATATAGAGAAACAGAAAATTATAGCAAACACACGTGACAGAGCAACATACAAAAGCAGAATTACACATGATCAGCTCTTGATGTTGACATGATTATGTAGCATTTGCCATGACAGTCCGAGTTACCTTTGTAGCTAATATCTCACTTTATGCTTTTTCAGGAAAAAAAAAAAAATTAATTCAAAATTATTATTCCAAGCGTTAGTAGTTTTAATTACTTATACATTAATTTTTGGTAGTATTGTGCCTTGTGCATGATGGAAGTGTACTACTTCATGTCACTCTTTCCATGTTTTAAGCTGCAAAAAGAAGTTAAAAGATTATATGATGTCCCTGATTTAAAAAATGACAACTAAATATTGAGCCCGATATAAAGACTATCGGTTGGGGAAGGCAACGGGAGCCCACCCCTGTACATGTGCTCACTCCCCAGGACATTGCTTACTCTTGCTTGGCAATAGGCTAGTATTGATGTGTATTTTTTTGTTAATTCTTACATCTTTTCCACTGTTTTGTTTCTTATCAATAGCTGCCGATGTTTGCACTCTCGGGTCGCATGGATGTGGTGAAAACTCTCAATGTAAACTCAAAGATGGTGGCTCATTCACCTGCGAATGTATTGATGGCTATGAAAAGGATGGTAACGTTTGTGAGAAGAAGAGTGAGTATATAGACCTTGATATCCTGACACGTTGATTATGTTGAAAAGTATGCAGTAGAAATTCCCGAAGAACTAATTGACGACAGTATTTGACATTAATCTATCTAACTATCTTAACTGTCTTTCAGGACGCACTACGTGCGACACTCTTTTTTCCATTGGCCTCGGTCGTTCATTGCTCTTTTTAGTTTGTTCATATTATTAACCCCAGTGTCCTGCAACAAGATGTCTATGTATATAAGCTTTCTTCTTCCTCTATTTAATTGTCATTCAGATGATCGACAGAGCATTAGTTTGCTGGCAGCTTCCTCAAGGGTGCTTGATGCAATGACCAGAAAGACGCATTTTTTCTCTGTTGGATCTTAGAGAATCTCTTGGAAGATTGTTATACAACTGATAGTTGCTTTACCACCCTGAGCATTTTAGTGTAGCATGTAATATACATTAATAAAACCTTTAAATAAAATTCTACATTCGTTTATAAGTGGTTGACACTTTGAATTAATGAAACTTAAAAAAGCAACTTGAAGCTTTCCAATGTACACCAATGGAGTATTTCATTAGAATGGCAAATTATCTTTTTAGTGCTTGTGTACATTGTGGCACTATAAAATAACCCCTACGTCTTTGGCATCTGTAAAATGAAATTTTTCTTTTAAGCTTTAAATAGGTTTTTAAAATCTTACTAATACTTACTTACTAACTTTGAAAAGTTTGTAAAATACAATTCTGCGCAAACAAACTACATCAATATCTGATCCTTGGATCTTTTCCCGTTTTTTCCCCATTTGTCCGTTAATTTGAACCAATTTTGAAGGCTTAAAATGCTAGGGAAAATTATAAAAATTGCTCAAAAATACCAAGCCCTAGCACTTGTTCAATCCCCCTACAATTAAGCTCCAAAGACTATGTCGTTCTTAGATAATAGGAGATAAATAGTCTGATAATCTGCATTTAGTACATAGAAATAATAGGCAAACTATGAGCTTTTATGTGTCTTTTTCATCGATTGATATGTAACGATTTCATTACTTAAAGTACAATCATGAAAATTTAGAGAATATTTGAGGTGGACCTCAAAACGAGTTTCATAATGTCCATTAATGTTTTTTTTGTACATTTTGTAATTTAAAAAAAGGGGGGAGGGGTGCAGACCTGCGACAGACTACCAAACCTCATCAATCCAATTCTGTCTTAAGGAAGTGAGTTGTTGCCAATTGCTATAAAGGAGAATTTTAAAAGCAACTAGTCAAATGTGAATTCTATAAGTGTCATGTTAGTAGTATATTACAAATATTACTTTCTATAGTCGAACATTTTATTCTGTTTACAGCAAATATTGCCGTCATCGTGGTACCCATCGTAGTGGTAGTTGCCTTACTGATTTTCGTTGTTGTGGTAATCGTTTATTGTTGCAACAAGAAGAAAGGACAGTCAGGCTTAGAGGATAAGCACTACGCTCACTTTAAAACAAACGATATGGAAATGGGTGGAGCAAGCAACGTATACTTTAAAAATGTCAGTGATCATGATTAAGAAACCATGGCAACGGAAAGTGTGCGAAACAGAGGAGAAGTCCGACAAGAAAAGCGTAGCAAAAAAACAAGTTCGGTTTTCTACTTTATCTCCACGTACTTGAGATTTGACATTGAATTTTGTGACTAGATTTGAATATTTCTGTAGTGTTTGTATCTACTGTAGAATGTGTGTCATTGTACCATTTATAATTTATTTGTGTATTTAGCAGTCAGGGTATAATCAATTAACGTGTCACCACAACACCGAAACAAACGCCATGCACATGCACGAACTCAACCCACTGATCTCAAAAAAGGCCTGGATCGACCTTCCAGCGCAGGAAAGTCTGTCATGTTGCGTAATATTATTTATAAGCTTTGCTTGATGGGGACTAAAATGGCGTCCAACGACTGACCTCATTTCGAGACGGAAGATGCTCCTCCGGTGTTGTTTAGAGATCAATGACTCGGCCCCATAGAAAAGCCTTTCTTGAACCAACTACAAAGGGTTCGGACCTAGTAACTCATATCTCGAGCATTTGAACAATCCTGCTTATTTTGGCTCATTCGGCTAAAGTATTTGGTAATTTTATCACAATATCGCATTCTCATTCTTTTTCGTTAGGTATCGAAAGGCATTTGGAAGTATATAAAATATCATATCATTCTTTTTGAAACCTATAAGTGGCAGACAAGGAATAATCCGATGGCAAAAACGCATAAAACGTTTTAAAAATTTTCGGTCATCTAAGGGGGCATTGAAAGCTAGAGTGGTGGCATCTTGTTAATTGTTATGTTCGACCGTAAGTAAAAAGTAACTGTGCCGTAACAACTGAGAAGTATTCACCATTTTAGTTAGATCTGAAGGAGGATATCTCGCAAGCAAGATGTTTCCCACATTTTTGTATCCCACTTCATACGAAAAAAATTCTGCATGCTTACACTACGTATATTTATACACATAGAATTGCGTTTGTAAGTATTTATACGTCAGAATGGCACTTCTTCAGAATAGTACGATGATTCTGAAGTACGAGTTGAACTCAGATGAAGAACTTCGTAAGAAGTTAATTGATGAACAAAAACGTATCTTATTGAGAATATTGCAATTAGGTATCACAATAGATGTATCTTCGAAAACCGTGAACTCACAAAGAATGACATCCGACGGGTTAAACTTTCTAAAATAAGCAATGTTAATTGTTTGAAATGCCCCCATCTTCTGTGTAAGAAAACAGATCAAAACAATGCCATTTCCGTCTTCATTTTCAGGGCTTTTTTATCCTTAAAGTATCTTGTTACTGATGACCTGAACGTGAGACAAATATTAAATTGGCGATAAAGAAATGTTAAACTTTATTAGTAGGAATAACTACTGTGATTAGACTCGAGAAGCAGCCACATAGAGAGGAAGTATCCTGTGCGGCAGTTTCATTGTTTTGTTATGATAATTTCAAGGGCCTCGGCTTGAGTGACCGATTGTTTCTCTTCGTACAAAAAGTAAGGATTCTATTCCAAGTTGGCTGTTTGTTAGGCCGTACTAACTTGGACAAACATTCTTATAGACATATCTGTTGAATATATGTTCTTAGTGCATTGAAGGGATATCGATGCTGAGAAGAGTCGGAGATTTGGGCCTGTTTGTTGTTATAAGTTTACTCTCCTTTTTTTAAGTCTCCCCTTTTCAGGATTATTTTCTTTGTGGCCAGAGCGTTTGGCAAACAGAGATTGCAACGTCTAAATAAGCAGCAAACATTTTGCACGTAGGTTGACCAAGGTGTGTTTCTTATTGGGCGCATGAAAAGTGCAACATCTTTACCTTTCATAAGCATGTTGTTAGGGTCATCTGAGTTTGACTGCTTCCTATAATGTTTGTAATATTATTGTAATAAACGATTGGAAGTGTAGGAACATTCAGAAATGTTTTGGCGTAAATTTATTTTTTCGGTGTACTTTAATTCAGCAATCATCTTCCATGTAAACCTACAATCACTTACAACCTAAAAAAACTTTCTATATTTTCTACTTGGATAAGGCATTATCATTTTTATTACAAGAAAAAGGTAATCAAACACGGAAATCGTTAATTTTCTTATCCTGCCCCATGACAAAATTTTTAGCATAATTGCCCCTCCTGGTAACAATGATTATACATCCAAAATATGATATAAATAAAAGATCATGAGTTGTTCCTTGAAGCATAAAAAATCCTCTAGAGGGAAATTTCATCAGAGAACACTACTGTGTGAACAGTAAAAAATCACAGCTTTTGATTTTACGCTTCAGAATCATATTATATCACTCTTTCCTTCTGCAATCTTACATTCCGTATTTTTCATTCTGAATTCCTTTAGCTTACTTTAGTTTAGCCACTTTATACGGTGATGTCGTTTGCTGATAGGATTAGTACTCTTCCGTGTTTACTTGAAGGGGATTCGAATAAGCGATAGGGGTGGGTATTTTTCAAAATGCTTTAATTTTCATAAAATGCGGGTCACGATAAAGTACTTTGATAAAGTGCTATTTTGGGTGACTCTTGTGATTTCCTTAGAATTTTCGGTCCTTTATGGGATTTTTCATGACAATATCATAATCATTAGTGCTCATTATTACATGAAATCGGTGGTTAAAATTTTGAAAAATTGCTATTTTGCCCCCCCCCCTACCTTCTTGTGGTACGCAATGATTAATCAATTATCAAGTAGCAGTGAGAAACAACTATTTGGAAAACCGCTGTGTGTCACATTGATACGGTTTACTTCATTACTCCCTGCTTCAGCATTTGACATATTTTAACAAGTATTACACTTTGCAGAGTTCATTAAAAATACAGCACACTGTATATGTTTTACATTAGAAACGAGTAAAGTTTTTGTACAACGTTTTATGTATTAAGTTCTGTGTACGTAATTGAGCATATTTTCACTAATGCATCATCGATATTTTCGGAGAGGAGGCAAACATCTAATAAAGAGATATTGTAAATAAGAATGCTCGAGGAAAGTTTTGTTACCTTGGTTTCATCCACCCGCATATGCATCGGAAAGCGTTCTATTTGATGAAATCGGGATACAGCTTTACTGCAACCATGTATGAAAATTGTATTTACATTCTTCTCATGACATGGAGTGCTCTGACTTTGGATCAAGGGGCTGTGATTTTTCTTCTCTGATTTCGGCCTTGACATAATGTTGTCTGTTAAGATTATGTCATGAAAGTTGTTGTCAAAAGTTGACGTGTAATTGGTTGGGTTACATTGAGCATTTATGGCACTCGTGCTCTGTTTGATACAGATGGCATTCCAGAGCGAAATTAATCTAGAGACCCAGCTATTCCTTTAAATTTTGGAGTTTGACTGAAAGGAAAGGAAGATCATGATGTTGCCTTTCTAGAATAGGTCAGTGTAATCATTCGCCTATCAAGTTGATGTTGCCTCCCTTAGAATCTATTGTGCTCTTAGAAATGACTACTCAACGTTTTATACATATTTTTATATTTATCCAGTCAAGGAAAGTAAAAAGTTCCAACGTTGGGGCTTGCAATTACCTGTACGTTCTTTCTGTTAGTAATAAAAGAACAACTTTCCACATAATTGGCTACTTTTTGACTCACAGAATTTCGTTATTGTATAAATGTGACGCTTATAATTTTATGCTTGTCGGTGGACAATGACACAATAGATACATCAAAGATAAAAATTAGTATTTATGAGAATATTAAGTGTCGATGAATTGAAATTCTAAAACAAGTTAATGATTCAGTTTGGGATGAATTCTGTATGATAATTACAAAGGGAGGAGTGGACAGAGCCCAGGTACCTTGTTATTAATAGCAAATTGTTGAACGTTGGTCTCAGTCCCTACACACTATAACTTACAAGTTTTCCGTACATAGCTAACTAAGGTTAATACCGATAAAGGGTGTTATAAAGGATATTGCATTCAGGATCATGATAATACGTTCTATGAAATATTGAGGGCCCTAAATGTTTTATGGTGTTACGTTGAAATACGTGTTGTTTTCATTCAGTATCAGGAAGATGAAGGTAAAGAAGAAGCAAAGGGTGTTAAGGCTGCTCGTTAAGCTGCCAGGGGTAACTTCTATCCTCTTTCAAAGCGAGCATTACAACGACGAATCTGTATTGATCAACCAGTTCTCTTTTTAACTGGCAGATTTGGCTGAATGCAAGCTCAGACACAACATCAGAGATCAAGGTAAAAAATGTTTTGAAACGGAACGTCATCGAAAAGGTTAAGCAACATTTTTAGTATTATTATGTTTTCCAATTAACTAGGTAGGTTCAAGTTCAAATTTAACTTAATTTTTCTTTAATTTTATGAATTGTAAGTATAACATGCCAGACTAGAGGTTGGCATTTTTCTTTGCAGTGACCGAAATCTTACTTTTTTTAGCACTTATCTTCATCCAGTACTATGTAGCGGTTCTATCTAGACTATAAATGAGAGATGGTAGATGATGTTTGCTATTAGCCATCAGATCGATATAATCTGCAAAACACAAATTAGCTACATGTTTAGCATAGCAACATTCTAGGCTTCTGTCATTAAATAACTTAGGAATATGTTGAAAAGTATGGTGAAAGCACACATCTCTGTCGAATATCCGATTTTGACTTTAGCCATTTTCCTGTTTTGTTGCCAATCAAGACTAAGGTCTATGTGAAGTTCTAAGCCTGCACTTCCTCGTAATCAACTGCAGTGCTTTATTCAAGACTCGATCGAATTCTTTTTTAAAAGCGATTAAGCAAAGGTTCAGACGTTTTTGATAAATCATATATTTTCCAAGAGTATTTAAAGCTTACAAGTTTACTCTGTAGCGCTTCGTCCTTCCTGAAAACCTGCTTAAGCGTTGTCTAGTTCTTCTTTGAGAGTCTGTTAGTTAAACGTACAGTAGAATTTTGCTTGGCTGGCTGGCTGCATTCCCTTGTTTTCCCTTCCTTTGGTTATGGCATGGAAATAGACTTTGTCCATTAGACAAGCCAGTTTTCACTTTCTTGGACAGGAGGTTGCAGATTATTTGCAGCCTGTCGCTAATTTTGTCTCCACCACTCCTTAAAATTTCTGCTGAAATGTTTGGTTTTCAATTCTTTGTATTGCTGCTATGATCCCCTCTCTTATTATTACTGGTTTCTCCTACCCTTCTGTTGTAATTTGTCTGTTAGATATCGTAAAGGCAATCTTCCGAAGTATTGCCTTGATGATCAGGAATTTCTTCCTAGCATTGCCCGTATCTTTCAGTGACATCAACCGGCCTTGATCACATTTTCCTTTCTTATCTTCTATTAAGTAGCAGTTTGGCTTCCACATAGTTGAAAGCTTTTTTTCCAATGCTGAAAGCAGCATTTGTATTATTATGTCGGTGGGAAGTTACAATATCTTCACATTGCTTATTCATCCACAACTCTTTTGCTGTTCTTATCTGATTGTTCAGGATGTTATTGACTTCTCGCTATTTCTTAGTTGACTCTTCATTTCAAAATCTTTAATCCTTCATAGAACGTCGCTATTTGCTCTTCTGGAGTACTTTATGGTCTCTTTATTTGTCTTTTTCAAACAAGGAGTTTTGTAGCTGCTTCGGTAATGGCTTTTTTATTCTAGTTTTAACGCTCTCAAAGTCTTGGTCGAGTTTACTTTTGCAGCAAGTGATAAGAGCACGGAAACTAGAGTAGCCATACACAGGTTTGCCCATGATTAAAGGCAAATTTTGTCCCACAATATGTACTATTCCATTAAGAAGATCTTCTATAAATACAAGTAACAAAACAATGCCCTCCTTTCTTAAGCATTCACCTGGAGGATGAAAATTAGAAATGTTCTAGGTGTGTGTGACGTATAACCACGATTTCCTGGCCCTTTGCCTGTTCTATGGAGCTATCACTCCTATTTACTGTAGAGTGGAATAAGTACTTCTTTAAAAATTCCCTTTTATATGTTATTGAGAGGGCCGAAATTGTCTCAAATGTATTGATTGAGGATGCCTACTTGTTGTTTAGTTGGTTGCTCATCATATTACTCGAAGCGAAGTTTCCTCAATTCAGATTTTTTAAAATAACAAGGGCGAAGACTGATCAAGGTTGAGCTGACAAGCCTGTTCAGCGTATCGGTCGTAAAGATAGTTATTTTAAACGCTGATTGTCTCGGATTTGCTCTGATCATTTAGAGGATGACTGCATGTACCGACTTTTTACAACTGATTTGAACAACGAAGGCCATATTCCCTCGTCTCCGAGCATGTGGTTTCGCTATCATTTCTCGGTATTTCTTTCCTTGACAAGTTTGTACAGTTCTGACGTGTGAGTAGCCAGTTATGGAAACACTGTACTCGCTTATAATAGTTCTTCATCGCAAGCTGAGTCGAAAGAAAAACATCAATTTCAAATAATTTGAGGACTTGAGTAAGTAAGATATGTTAGAGAGAGAAGCACAAAATGTCTGTTTTGACAGGAAGCACCATTCACACGCGGCTCGAGCTCTGAATTTGAACACGTGAGACTTTAACAGAAATTAAGTGAGTGTACTTGGAAGGACCCAACATCGATCGTACGAAAAACAAAGAAATATATCGTCTCGATCTGGAGTTAAATATCTATGAGTTTCATAATCTATAATCCATTTGCGATAATCGTAACATTTTCTGTTGTAATCTTGTAATTTAGGAAACGCACAACACATGTTTATACACCTGTATTCCCTCTTCTTGTGCAGATTCGTCGATTCAAGGCAGCGTAGACTTGCCTAAAAACCTCTTTGGTTAAACAAATCTTCATCATCTCTTTCATTATCAGCGGCTTAAGCTATTTTCATGATGATCTTTCAAGAAAGACGAAGCGTATTTGCTGTACGCCCATGAATCAACTCCACATGTTTGACGTCGAGATCAACATTCGTAGATTTTTGGCCTATTTCTGATTATATACTTCTTATAGCTTTATGTCAGAACCATGTCAGACAACATATTGATCATGGAGAACCATAAGTCTACTTTCTTTTTATACAGATTGTATTTTGTTGCAGCTCGACAAGAATTCTTGACGTAATTGCAGAATATGAGGAATTTTTAGTTAGACAAGTGATAACTGGATTTTCAACACTTATGGACAGCTGCCTTAATACAGATGAATTTTTTGCTATGTGTAGCCCACAATATATTTGTACTCGAGTAAGAAAGATGGGTTTACTCATGCTAGCGATATTCAAATGCATGGGAAAAAACAACAGTTTGAACACTTCTTAAACAAAGAACTAGTGATGAAGACAAAAGTATAACTACTTTAAACTAAATGTTGTCGATTTTGAAGACAAAACCCTCATAATATTTATAATTTCCCGTTTTCCTCTCGTGTCCGATAAAAGCATCCTTTCTATTATGCTAACACACTAGAGTTCTTAAGGTATGGCATGCAAGTACATTTTTCGCTTGGTGGTAGCTTACTTGTTACAGAAGTACAGAACGGAACACTGATTAGTAATTACAAATTATTGTGGTTTCTTCTAAATGCTTTTGAAGGTGTGGCACTTTAGAACAGGACAGTGTTTATCAGAGGGAGGGATATACCTCACTTACCTACTCGGTATGTGACGCCTTTGCTGGAGAGTGATGTTAAATAGAAGGTAGTGTTAATAAGAAATAAGTTGAAGCGATTAAAAGACATTTTCTGACATTCCTTAACTTAAATACTCGTTTAGGGCTGGCCATTTTTTTGCCCTTCATCTTTTCGACATCAGCTTATAAGAAAAGATCATATTTACTTTCTTAACAAAATAGAAAGGTTTTCCTGTTTTTGGCTACAAAAGAATCCTAACTACGTTGCGAAGACCACAAGCGAGCAAGATATTTTTAGTTACGGTGAGAAAACAGGGGATGTTTTCTTGATGTAGAAAAATTATAATTGAACTGTATATTGAAGGAATTATCAATCATAATGTTTCCAACTCAGTGTCTTAAGAATATAGTAAGTTTTTCTATTATTTTGAATAGCACTTAACTAGCCTGCGTGTGCAATACACCAGAATCATTAGAAAGGGGACAAAATACATTTTTTTGTAGACTAGACTAGACTACTACTTCTCAAGTCGTTTCATAAGGGCAAAGGCAAAGTTAAGAATGCTTAACTTGTCATCCTCTTTATTTTTGACATGTTGAGACATCTGGAGAAGTAATTATGTGATGTAGTAAAATCATAACTCTTAATGTATGTGTTTACTTTCCGATTTTTTCCGGTTTTTGTTCCCTACAAATTAATATTTTCCCTTCATTGATAGCATAATCCAATTTAGTGATTTAGGAAAGATGCAGAATGTCAGCAGGTGCATCAAGTCAAGTCAGCCTTATTACCATAGGGACATGAAATCAGTAAAAGTAAACCGCTTATCTTCAGATCTTATAGGAATGTCTTAGCAAGTGTATGGAGACTTGGAAAGCTTTTCAAATGAGCTGACTTTCGCCGAATATAAGTTGAACATAAAGTTAGACGCATTGGTAGCAATTTTGATACACAATTATACGAAGATGATGCGTTTGTAAACAGTCAGGGTAAAGTTTAAGCATTACAGTGTTCTAGGGAGTAGAAGTTCTTGTCGGAGCTCTTTGTGTTGTTTGCCTTTAAAATGAAATTTGGTAACTATCGTTTTTGTTTTCTAAAGACAACATGTTATAAGGGTAAGGAATTGTAGGCATGTCGTTCGAATTAAAGTTAGCTTTGGGTATAGGGTAAATAGTATGTTAAGAATGGGCTTTTTCTACAACGGGGTATTTCTATTTTTAGTAGGAATTGTAGACGTTTTTAAGAATTGTAAGCTTGGCCTATTCTGAATTTCTTTTTCCAGAACATATCAGATATTGTCAGCTATGAACAGAATGTAATGTATCATGCAACCAATAAGGGTATATTTCGATTGCACTTAAACTCATCACTGGTCTGATCAGAGTAACCTTCAGCCTTCATCTCGTTTTACAGCTTAGACTATTGCTGCATTCTATACTTGGAATTCAGCAACGTGACTTTGCAATGTCTAGATCTACTATTCTACGTCAGAAGCATTTTCAGGTTTGAACATATGAGATATCGGTTTGGATGCGTGAATAGATATGTTTTCTCGGGCTGTCTTAAAATCGCTGTGACATGTTGGTATCATGTTATAAATAGCTCCTTGCGCTCAATCACATCGTTGTTATTTTTTAAACCTGAAATTCTGAGCTTAGTTTACGTTTGAAAGAAAACACTATTCCAGCAATGTTAAACGGTGTTTAATGACGTGTCAACTTCCGGTTGTTATGTGCCGTCATAATCTCTAATTTCAGAAAGTCCTCTATCTAATTGAAGCTAAATGATGAACATACTTGAAATGTTTGATACCTTAAAAGTAAATGTCCCCAGAGTTCTTTGCATTTAAATGGCCATGAGCCTACTAGCCCCAAATCCCCAAGCCTTGGAAATTGAAAATTAATAAAATCTTGATTAGGGCAAAGATTATAAATGGGGGGATTCATAATCTGGGGATTTCCCCAATTCATAATCTTTGATAAGGCCAAGTATTTTTCATATCCTTATAATATCATGCAAACTGGAGTTGCTCTGTTTTTGTAAATTGAAAAAGATGGATTCTAAACCAAGCGTGTAGGCAGAAATAATGACATATACATTTTGTACTTTTCCAAGAGCATAAACTAGAATATGAAAAATATAATTAGAGGACTCCTCTTAGAAGGGGAAGATGTGCTAATATTGCGTATTATTACTACCCACTCATTCGTTCGTCGCTCATTCCAAGATCTCGCAGTAGTCGTCGATATACTCACATGTCAAAGGCATCAATCTTCTTTTTCACTTTCTTAGAGTAGGTTCATGATTCACATCCATATGAGGCCACTGCAAAGGCTGTAGACCGAAGAAGTCGCAACTTGAGGTCCTTTTTGATGACACTGCTCTTCCAAATCGTTTCCATCTTCTGCACATTTGTTCTTGCGATTGCCAGTCTTCTATTCAATTCTTGCATGTCATTCAATTCAGTGTTGATCATAGATCCCAAGTATACAAAATTCTTTTACTTCTTCCAGTTGTTGTCCTTCAAGATAGAATGCTGAGAAATCACTCCTGCTTTTGTCAAGCACCATTATCTTTTTGCATTCAAAAGAAGCCCTTTCTTCCTCCTTAAGTACTTAGTTCTTTTGAGTAGAGTCATGAAATCTAGTGATACTTGATCACTAGTGTTAAATAGGGCTCAAGTCGATATGAGATCTTCCCTACCTACCTAGGTCATTGTGCACAAAACTTGAAACGAATAATAATGATTCATATGCATCCACTCTTTGTACTACTCTAACCACCATATCTGTAGACGACGTAAATGAAATAAAAATCTTTCTTAAAGAACAGGAGAAATACCAACAAAGGAAGGAGAACCATCTTGATATAAAACTGAATTTATTGGTATCGGATTAATGCCAATAATGACAAAAAATAATATTTATATACATACGAACCAGATTGTTGATTACAGCGGCGATTTAATTAATTTATTGCATCATATAACTTATATAATGATGTACGTACACAATCAGTCTTCTAAGCGATCAGCAGTCTTTTCGTCCATATTGCATTGGGTGATTCCTACACTCTTCTTCTTGCTTTTATCGGTAGCCTCGATGAAGAATTGTAGAACGACAAAGAGGATTACCACAACGAGGCTTACAACCCCACCAGCTCTAAATGAGACTATGACACCATATCTATTGATCAAGATACCACCGACAATTGCCCCAAGTCCGGTACCAAGGCCCCAATACACTCCCTGCAGCACTCCTATGGAAATGAAACGGAATAACACGTTAAAAAACTGTTTACGCGATGAGGATCCTTCATAGTAAAGCCTTAGTTTTTGTGCACAAATTCATAGCATGGCAGTGTCCATGTGGATGGTAACGTTTATCGAAACATGGAGCACTTTCAGATGAGATGTCTTTCGAGACCTCATCCAGACGTTTCTACGAAAGGAGTTGTTAACTTGAATCAATTTATCGGCATCTATGCAAGAACATGAAAGACGCACAAGGAAGCAGACGGGTTGTAAGGAATTATCACGTTGTGTTCTTTTATTACATGTACTTAAAAAGCAATTTAATAACACAAACAGATAAAATTCTTATCAAAACCCAACTAGACAAAGCTAACTGAGTACTTAAATCAGATAGGACTTAATATGACTCTTGTACAAATAGCATTATTGTTGGCAGTTCCAAGTTCATTAAACATGAGATATTTTTGATAAACACAAAGATAAAGAGTTGAACTACTTTTTAAGTAAGAATCTTTACGAAAGTTTCTAGGGTCTCTATCAACTTATATCTGGTGTAACTGACTCGTTTTCCTTAGTATAGAACATTTCTTGTTTTCTGTCCAATAATTTTCTAGCATCATTCGATGTTGAGAATTTGTTTACAACTGTCAAGCTCAATGAAACCATTATCCTCACTGTCGGTATGATGTTGAACCATAATCAAGAGAAACTTAAATTAGTGAAGGTACAACTCATAAATTATGTTCTTTGCTCACTCCAAGTTCCGTCTTTTGTATGAAAATCAGTATCATGATCAGAGCCATGGAGTCAGAATGGCATCCCAAATAATAAAAACTCTAGCCAGCCTTTTCATGGGGGTCGATGAAAGTAAATGGCTACAAGAATATTCAGGGTCCTGAGAGCAATGTAACTTACTAGAAGACGTACGTGGATGGCATCCGCTGTATGTTAAATAAAACGTCTTAGGCCATGTTTTTAGAGTACTTAAACCTGAGGCATCCAACATTAAATTTAACGTGGAAGACGTGTCTGATGGAATACTTTCTTTTTGTACCTTTCGTATACAAATTAGGATTAGTCACAAGCCTTGTATCTAGAGCTTTTAGAATCAACAATACGAAATAAGGCATCTTCAAAAGATGTTTGTCATGTTCCCAACCACTATCTTTTACATAGTGTTTTAATCGAGGAATTGAACGGGGTCCTAATACGGATGAAAATTACTAATCTCAGTTACAATAACAAAGGAGGAAACAATAACAAAAATTACAGAATTTGGGTAAGCATCCAATTCCTAGAGAAGAAGACCATACGATCTCTAATACGATTAATGAACGAAGACTTTCTGTAAAGAGGGCACTTAGGCTTTACTCACTATTGATACAAATGGAACTAGAGCATTTTTTTTCTACAAAGAGCGTTTTATGTAAAGATACTCAGTTTGGTTGTAGTCTACAAATTTACATGTTAAAACCTTGGGACTTGTTTTATAGGCCATACGTACATAAATGTGCACAGTATATAGTAAGAGTTGGAGGATAGTAAAGGGAATAGAAGTAGATGAAATAGAGGAGTGATTATAAACTGAGGGGTCGCATTTCTCTCTATTTCCCCACTATAAAGCGTCACCTCCTAACTGATCACAGGGTGAACTTTGTAAAAATGTCAAAGTAATACCCATCCAGCTACAATTAAGAAAATGAAATAGTTAAAGAAACAGTGTACTTTATAGGTATTCCTTAACAAGAGCCGATACTCACTATTGTAAAGAAGATTTCGAGGACACTGGATTCTTCAAATATCATAAACTATGACGTTGTGTATTTTTAAGAGAAGGTGAAATTCCTACTATACAATTCCACGCTACTAAAATAAAGAAAGTGCGGAGCACATTCGAGAGCGACACTTGAATAAACTCGAATCCTACCGGCTATACCAAGATAATTAACGTATTTGTGAACAACAAGTGTTAAATTGTCAATTAAGAAAATCCCGAATCTCTTCGATCAGTAGGGAAGAAACTAAATGCGCAGTCTAAGATTTAAGTCACTTGTTTGAGTAATTTTGAGTTTAATGAAAATAATAAGAGTGAGTTTCATGGAAGGCTTACCTTGCATTGTTGCGGCAGTATTTGGTGGGGCTACAGCTCCAAGGTATGTAATGCAAGCTGACCACGACATGGAGTAACAGAGTCCCTGGATAACCTCGATAGGTATGGCCCACCAGGGATTTGGAATACAAGAATAAGCAAAGAAGCTGGCGACATAAGAGGCCATGGCAATAAATATGATAATCATGTGCCCAAAAGTATCGATGAAGAAACTTGAAGTAAAAAATCCAGCGATGATGGCCAAGCACCTGAAAAATATAAGACGAAATCAATTTATTAAAATGTGACAAATTTTTAATATCTATATGAACAAAAATACAAAGAAATATACACATTTTCGATCTCCCCAAAGCGTCGATTTAACAGTTGCGTTGTTTGAAGTAGCAGTTTCATCAAAACTTTTGATGCAGAACATATCGGTTTAATGATTACAAATCATGTTTTAGTTGTGAACAAGTTTATTTATGGATATAGATGGACAGTTCGACTGACAGACAAACAGACAGGTAGCGAGCTAGATACATAGATACATAGATAGATAAACGGATAGATAAATTGTCAAAAATACAGCAATAGCTTTCTCGTCATTGAATATAACCGTGATACTATGCCCTGTAACCTCTTACGTCTACCTTGGAGCTTTCGACAACAAGGTAAAGAAGAGTTGGATATGAGTTGTTTGTCATTCCTCCATCAATGGCGAACTGATACACCCAAGATAATGATAAGGGAACAGAGGGAATCGAGTTATTATTGAATTTTGATAATACACTTGAAAACTTTCAACTCTCTCAAGGAAAAGTAAATCACAGTTCTGAATTTATGTCAAAATTAGCTACCTTTATTAATGCGCTTATGTACTTATATCTATTGGATAATTTAGTTTTAATTTTGAACTCTAATTTGGATTTTTTGCGAAAGTTGGATTATTAGATTATATAAAAATCACATTAAGACCAATAACAGTTCTTGTTTTGATCTACCTCGTAGTGGCAAAGAGACTGTGGTTAGATAGAAAGATAAAGGGCAATTAACATTACGAGATGAGACTAGTTCTTTTAATTATTATGAAGAAAAATCTAAATAAATGTTAAAATAATTCACATCGGTATGAGTGGGCACATTTTGCATGCATTTATATTGATGGCCCCATTGAGATCCCTTCGAGAGTTGCTCATAAACTGCTATGGGTACTCCCCCTCTCTGCCTCCCCTCCCTTCTTCTAGAATCTGGTTAAAAATATCCAACATTTGTAGTTTCAGACAGTCGCTGTGTACGTTATTGAAGGAACCAAATCCCTTGCCAAATATTATGGCCTAATTACTTACTTTACCCGTAAGTTTTTACTGAAAAGTTTAGGTCATTAACATAATCTTCTATTGTTTTCAGTGGAATTATTTCCATGCAACGTGTCATGTAAAGGATTTGTATGAAAAAAAAGACTGATGATAAGGCATTATCTATAATAACAAAACTGTAATATATGGAAAGGAGATAAATACAATTGTTGCATCTTTACTTTAGCATTAACGTCTAACCGAAGATGAAAAAACATTACTCACCTAAATGCAGTGGCTATTCCCATCATCAATTTTGTTGCCCCTAGATCTTCCAGAAACCAGTTTAAAAAGTTCATAATACCTCCATGTGTGAATCCCATAAACCAAGAAATGACAAGGAACGTTCCGTATCTCAAATTACAAAATAAGTGTAATACATCCATAATATTGCCGCGTTCCTCGGCACTCTTGTATGTGAAAGTAACAAACAATAGTCCAAAGAGAAATGCAATTACCATAAAGGCGGCAAAGAAATAGAAGATAATAATGTAGTTCGTAAACTGTCTTCCACAAAAATCGTAGTGGAATCTATCAATGATAGCTCCAATGCTGAACGAAGCAACACCATAACCCAAACTACCAAAAAGTCGTGTTTTGCCGTAGTGTTTCCTCTCGTCTCCGAGATGTTCTAGTAAGGCTGTGTCCGCCATTATGAATGAAGGTGCTTCAAGAAACTCCCCAGTTACAATTAAAAACAATAATAATGCAAAAATTTCCCTAATTTCCCCTTGATCTCTCTGAATGATATACGTAACATCCGGTTGCGTGCTGCTTACCTCATTCGGTAACAAAGCTTTGGAAGTATTATTGTATTTGGTACTACTGTCACGTTTTTGCATGATTGTACTTCTCTGATTGGTTGATATATCTACCATGTGACTCTCTACTTTTTCTCTTGCTCGTATATGCCTAATGACATCAAACGACATATGGTTAAAAAAATCTAGACTTGGTATTTTACTTTTTTTGGTATCCTCGCCAATCCCTTTACGTTGCCCCTTCATGTCAGATGAGTCTGTCGTGTTAACAATGTGACAATACTGATGCTTCGGGCGAGGAACTGCAAGCAACAATGTCATGACTAGCCAAGCGAAAATAGAAAACAGAAGAATTGCTTTTCTAGCTTTATATCGATCCGCTAGGTATGCCCAAAATGGACCACTAGCAAATTGTATAAGAGGTCTCACACCAGCCAAGATACCTGCATAGCTCGCATTCAGTCCTATCTGCTTAAAATATACTCCAAGGTAAGGGAACGTGGCTCCAAATCCTGCAAAGAAGAGAAAGTAGAATGCTTTAAATCGTAGAAGATGCTTGTTTACTGTCAATTTGCCGCATTGCAATTCTCCGGCACTCTCATCTTGATCTTTCTTTAAAGCTTCAGGCTTCGTTTTGGAGTCCATCAATATGGAATTGATTGAAAAGTCTTTTGGATTTATGGTTCTTTCTACTTCTCCGATTTTCCCCATTATTGTGTTGTAATTTTTCTTCCACTACACAACAGTTAGATCATATCCTAGATAATGAATGGGTCTCTTTAGATTCTTATTTGATTCGTTAATACATTAATATAGTAACGAGCATCCTACCGTGATCATGCTGAGCAGCTAACTGCAAAAATTAATTCCGACTTACACTGGCTTCAAATACTCACTAGCTCTCGTCCATGCACATATTTTCTAGCATCATTTTCTTAATCCTACATTCCATGAACTCCCTATCGTAAAGGCCACTTGATACAACTATCAAAGTTTTAACCAGTATGCAAATGATCAACAGTTACCACGAAGAAATTGGAAGCAGGTCGGCAGAACTTGCAATGGCAATGGTATCCGCATAAGTTATTGACAATATTTCAAGAGGTATCATGAGACAGTTACTGTGCTACTTGGATGTAACTAGGAAAAGTTTTATTTGCGAGTTTTAGTTAGGGATCACAAACCAAGAATAAGAAAACAGGTGGTATCAGCAGGTTCGTTTTGAGTCCAATCCGCATGTCAGTTGAACCCTCAAAATTTATTCGTTTTCTCGACAGGTCCACAGGTGTAATTTTTGATAGGCAATGTTAACTCGTACCCGATTTAACAGCTTTGTAATTCTTTCGTACTTTGTGTACTTGTATTTTCTACGTTAACCACGAACAACTTGTTACCGGTATAAAAAAATTGCAATTATCAAGTTTACATGCTACCAGTCAAAAGCTTAACTTCGATAATAAATAACGTTTGGGGCACAGATTAAGGTACTAGGGACCTGATTTTAAGGTATGGAACTACAGGTGCATAAAAGGGCTCCTTCATATTTTGCAAGTAAAACAGTAAATAGACATTCCATGACAGATAAGATTGGAGAAATCATTGGCATTTTTCATCCTTAATTAATACAGTAGTTCATTTAAACCACCAATAATAAATAATGAATACTAAACCAACAGCTAAATATTCTATAATCTATTCTCTGAAAAATTTGATGATTGATGATAAATGATAATGTTGAACTAAACTAATTTTAGCAATTTCACTTTTAAAGCTATAAATGAACAATTTCAATCAATAAGACTTGGTTAAAAGATGATTCCAACAAATCTTAAGAATCAGTACACTAACGTGTCCAACTACTTCTAGCAACCTTGCCTACTTCATGGCAGAAGAAAACTGTAAAGTCATAAACATTGGAGAAGACATTTTGATTATGGCAAGAATGTGTTACATGAGCAACTAATTTCTTAAATTTACAAATATGAATTGTGAGATTGTCATTTTAAAGCACGGTTCATATAAATTCTTCTGACAAGAAACATTATTTGAATATAATCAGAGGGAGCCATACAATTTTCTACTGAAAAGTTTCAAGTAAAATCTGTATCTGTATACTTGTATACATCCTCCATAGTTATGTTATTATGTTCTCACATTTTCCTGGTTTTGTCATTGTTCATACATTCCATGTAGCGATTCTGATCCTCTTGTTGTTATCGATAGTAGCTGGCTGACGGTCTAGGTTCCCCCGTTCGCCATGAGTTCAAGTATAGATGGGGACATCTCGTCTTCAGATCCAATCCCCGTTGTTAGTTGGAATAAATTTGCTGCTCATGTTATGTTATTCCTGGGGGAATACCAAAATGTCTTTCCGTAACCATCTGCTCTTTCGAGCTTACAGAATACTGGTGCTTGTGTTGAGGGCATTTCATTGACTTCTTATAAATTTCGTTAAGAAGGAGCTTAAAAAGGCGTAGGATAATAAAGCTTGAAAGCAACAGAGCGATAAGCAGAGTTTACTTCAGTTACGCGGAGTTGGAATGGGGTGGGGTGAGGTTATAAATTTGTATTAACTGTTTTTAAAGATGTTCATAACTCTATTACAAAGTATGGTACCAACGGTTTTCCCTTGGTGACAAACTTTTTGATTCTCTATCAGAATTTTATAGTAATTGTACCTTTTTATTTATCTATATCTGCTAATTGTATATGTCTATATAAATGGGCTACTACATAAAGTTACTTTAATCAAAAGCTGGTGAGTTTGCCTATAACACCTGCCTCAATACGTGGGCATATAACCAACATATAATGTTTCCACTTCAAACTACCTTATGTTATTCCCGATGATTGAAGGGTTCACATTAGAAGGGCAGGGTTAAAATATTTTGCATAATGTATGTCACCCTCCAATAAGCTAGAAGACAAATTCCCATAGTCTCAAATACTCATAAATGTTGATTTCGGTAAATCGACAGTAGGAATGACTCTCCTTTACCTAAAAAAATTAGGAAGCGAGTAGAAAATGCACTCCAATTCTTCCTCGAGACTTGGTGGAAAGAAAGAATACCAATATTGGATAAATAGAGTATTTAAATTAACTTTCTCTGGTCAATATAGTCTACTATGGTATATAAAAGTCACAAGAACGTTCAAAATGGAGTTGGTGAAAATGGAGCAAATCACTCAAGACATTTGCCGCATGAAAGGGGTGTCAAGGTCTGGTATTATTTGTTTTCTAGACCTCTCCACTTAGCAGCAGGGAGGTCTGGCATACAAGTGTCTAAATGCTTGTTTTCTAACTGAGCAATATTTTGGAATGTGGGTTGGGGAAGCTTTCATATTTCATAGTCCAAAGTTGTAGGTTCAGGTTTCTCTACAATCAGGGTAGGATGCTGGGGGCTGATCCAGTGTTACATTCACTGTGTGTCACTTAAATGTATGTTAAACTGAACTTCTATTCGCTAGCGTAAAGATCTTCAATAATCATAGCAGTCTAGGGTAATACTTGCCATGGCTACATTGAATAATGGATAAACATATAGGTAGGTATAGGATAAACATATAGGTATTGTAGGTCAGCAATTTCTATAAATGTACCTATACAGGAGATCAAGGGAAATAAAACGGGGGTAAGGGCATTGCTGTAGAACAACCAAGTCAACAACTTGTGCCTCTATCTAATATTTTGCCACAATTCTAAGCCGAACTTGTATCCATATTATTCGATTGGGATGAACGACTGCCATGCTTCTACCTTCTCTTGATCTTTTCAATACATAAATACGATTTATTAATATGTATATTAATGATATATATGCAATATATATATATATATGATACATATATATATACTGAAGCTAGAGCGTCGCATCACACACGTTAAATACAAAAGAATGAGAAGAAGATGACCAAAAAACAACAACTGGTTTCAAGCTGACAAGCTTTCAAGAATCTTTTTCTCTTCTTCAGGCCGCTCATGCTATATATATACAACTATATATTGTAACCAGTTGCCGTTTTTCGTCGTCTTAAATATTTTTAAAACGGTTTCAGTTCTGCTGTTTTAAGGAATTTTATATATATATATGTATATATATACATATAAAAGACTAAAACTGTCTTGAAAAGACATTAAAATTACATAGAAAACTAAAAAATGCCTAGAGACTCAGTACAAAGCTTTCGGTTTTGTGTACACATGAAGAAGGTTTTTTAGGCATTTTTTAGTTTTCTATATAATTATACATGTATATATATATATATATATATATATATATATACATACACCTAGTTGACTCGTAGCAAGTCTAGAGTTAGTAATCAAGACCCATATCCGAGACGACAGATCGTTGAATTGTTTCTTGAGAAGTAGCCTATGAAAGTAATTTATCCTTCGACAGGCTTAAGAACATGTGGCCAGGACACGTGAGTGCCTGTTAAGAAACAAGTCATCGACGTACCAACCAGATATTGGATATAATAATTTGTTCTACCTCAAGCACCAAAGGTATATCGAAACTGCCGGTTTTTTAGGCATCGCGACAAAACATGCATCAGTGCCCAGAAGCGGAATGCAAACTCTCAATGTATTGGAGTGTTAAAATGGCAGACCATTAATTACATTGTTGGCAAGGTTAGTCTCCATCCATACCATAGTTAAGTAAGGGCACATTATACAAACCTTGTCAGGTTCCATAGATTTGTAGACGTTTGAATTCTTTTTTAAAAGTTGAAAGCCGTTTATGTAAAGGAACCCGACGAACATTCTATATCAAGCTTTGCCTACTGTATTTGTTGTGTTTACGACGGCCAGTTCCGACTGCTTCTTTATCTAGTGAATCCACAACTTAATTACTTTTCCGTAACCTGTCCTTCAATCGGAGACTAAAGAATTAGCATTTATGAATGACAGAACCCATTTATATTTTCAGTTCGGCTTAGACTGACACAATACGTTAGAACTGTTTCTCGTGTGTGTTTTGTATGGAAAGCACATATGTACCAATAGAAAATTATTTTTTCTATTATACGTATGTCTTTTCTGCTAATTTTTAGATCCTTCTCTTGTAGGCATTTACACTGCTTTTTTGACACTTTTGAACTGGTGGACTCAGCAGTTTTCATAGTTTAAAGACAGATCGCAATATCTAGAACTTTCCCGAAAATCAAAACTGGACTGATAAATAATTGAAAAGGATTTAGATTGTATATTGTATTCATAGAGTCTTGTCCTTACGTAGTCAGTGCTACGTGAAGTTCTTTATAGAACACTCTTCGTCTTTGTTTTATCAATTAATGTTAACTGTTTATACGCGTCGCACATAGTAAAAGGTGAACGATGACATCTGTACATGAAAATAGTATCTGAGAGGAAGAAAGCGGAGAATCATAGACAGTAGTCGATTGTACGACTCCATGTTTAAGCTACAATTACTGCAGATATGCAAATGGCTGTTGTATCATGCTGCTGTAAGTGACTTTATTCCTACCCGTAAAATTATAATTTTTAATATTTGATGTTAATTTATAGTGGACTTTATTCTCCAGCATGATTAAGGTTCATTTTTGTAGTTTTAATTCAATGTACGAATAAACATTGACGGTAATCCATCCCTCATGCTGATCAGAGGAAACTACAACTTCCATGACTTTTTCGGTCATTGATTAGGTGTGTATCAGGAAAAACCATAGAAAGACAAATGTTTGAAGAATTAAGAAGCAAGCTCGAAGTTATTTTCTAATAAAATGTAAAAAATGGAGAGATACCATGTCGGTTGCTTGGCTACAAGAGTCCTTGAAAATAAATCCTTATCTAAAATCTGAGACGATGGTGAGTAGTTACTTCCTCTGGTTGCAAGGATAAAAGCATAACAAAAACTTTTCCATGTCTTTACAATTTTTTTTCCATTTATACTAGCCAGAACCATTGATGCATCTGCTGAAGTACTCTATACAATAAGATAGAGCGTTGGGTCGTTATGTAGAGATACAATTTAAGCTAATTTCGCTCTAATTCGCTGACTTACATCGATTTGTAAAAATTTAGTGTCGGTTTATCGATGCCTAGTTAATTCAGTGCGTCGAAAAACAATGCGAGTCTTGATTCTGGTCGAGACCTGTTTTAAGGTCGTTGCTCATTGTCAGTAGCCGGTTTCGCGGAGCTGCCGTGACACATTGGCGTTTGTTGACCAGGTAGTTATATAGAGGTACATCAAGTGAATGGAAAGTGGGGCAGGCCGTCGATCCGATGATTCCGGTAAATGTTTTCCTTCAGTATTTTCTGCATTGACTTGCTCTTGTTAGCTATAGGAGATTGCCTAAATCTCTAGCTACAGGATTCAATGTCTTATCCTTTTTACCCTTCTTTGTTTTATAAAATGCAAATGACACCATTTGCATATCAGTTGATTTTGTACACGGATCAATGCTAAAATGAGCTGGAGCAGCTAGTAGATCATGACCTGAAACAACATTGCGCGGAGGCATTTACTTCGTAAATTGTGATGCACTCATAACCCCATGCATGTAAGATGACAGTAGATATCTTTTGCGCTGCAACTCCAAGGACAAGTAGTTCCACTTTTATGACTTCCGTATGCAAAATAAGGACTCATTTACAGAAGTTGTTTTATGAGCATTATGAACAACGTTGGTCATATGATACAAAATACATCACACAGTAAACAAATATGTTTGTTGTTGTATGGGCAGCCTTTCTTCAAACGCAATCCATTTATCATTTTGCCTCTTCGCAATTGATCTCGTTTTCTCCTACATGCACCATAGCCCAGAATTAGAAATATGTGACTACGATTAAAGTCGACGACTTACTTTCTGATCTGAAGTCTAGAATTAGATCCGGGAAAGACTTGAACTGATTCTGCGTTTCTGCATATGATCCTTCATGATACCAATAGTCAACGGTAGGAACGGAAAAGTAAATTAACGCAGTAGCATCGCGTTTCTCGTCCCATGACGTTGTTCCAACACTCAATAGTTTATCAATTAAGGTGGTATTTAGAAACTTTCCTTTGATGCAATTATTGAAAAGTTGCTGATTGCCCTTAATTATTATTGACAACAGGATTCCTATTATCATATTACACTCGAGATTAAAAACAATGTTCTGTAGAGCATTGTTACACACGTTGAAGTGCACAATGGAGTTAAGTGAACATTTCATTCACTAGTAAGTCAAAATGGTGCATTACTCACAGCTACCAAAGGACCTGAACAACAAATTCTACTCGTAGTGTACAAAGGACATATAGAAAAGAAAAAAAGGCAAGCGAGTATTAGTAGAATGTTTAAGAAGTTTCGAGTCTCGTCTAGAAACAGATTAATTTAATGCAAATTTTACAGTATAAGATTGTTTTGTTAATAACCTTCACTACTTAAAAACTCGTTTGCCAGATGCTACGAAGCAACAACAATGTAAAAGTCCTAGACGCATAACGGCACATGTTGGCAAAACCAACGGTCATAATTTTCTAGGAAGCAAGCAGTATTTGGTATTTGCCGTAAGTAATTTTATGTCAGTGAGCCGCTCAGTTACTTGGTTCGTCACTGCGTTCTAGTTGTTTGCACCTTTCCATCTGCTACTAATCATAGACTGTGCTACGGATCTTAACAATATTTTTACTTTTTCGTGGCATCCAATCAAGCAGGGAGATGCAGTTCTCGAAGGAGAATGAACAGATACTCTCTACTTCCTGTTGGTTTTTCGCTTGAGTTTTCCAATGTCAACGTCTCTCATCGTCCTGTTTCTTTCAGTTAATTGTATGCTGCTTTCGGTGGCACTTTTCACCTGAAAGCTCCTCAAATATATTCCAAGTGATCTCTATTACCACCTTGCTTCATTTTTAAACGTTGTTTAGCCTTAAATTATGCCGTTCAACTCTCTCCATACCATACACTATTGCTCTACACATTAGGTCATTCTGAATGTACCCATCATCCACTCATTGTACCTTTTCTAAAGCATGTATATTCTCCGTGAGCACATCGGACCTGTTGATAAGCTGCTCTACATTATAAGTAATACCTCCAAGCTTCAGAGGTCAGTCTCCAGTTATTCGGTGTGAAATAATAACAACTTTTGATATAATTTTAAGAGTACAAGAGATTCATTAACATTACACAATGAAACAT
>JAAAKL020000091.1:0-63284 GCA_010016065.2 Carybdea cf. marsupialis auct. non (Linnaeus, 1758) | reverse complement strand
AAAAATTGGAAGAGATTCCTCGACGATTGCATCATAATACACGATGGCAAAGCATTACCACCTAATCAACTTTTAAGCATCATCAACAGTATTCGCCCAGAAATACAATTTACTATGAGCACTGACAAGAAACAAATCCCCTTCCTTGACATTTTAATCAATAATGACAAAGGAAGAATTTGGATGGACAATTACTACAAGGATACTGACACCAGGCAATGTCTACTCTTCCAATCATGTAACCCACGCCAATGCAAGAGGAACACTCCTTTTGCATTGGTCCGGCAAATTGCATGATTGTCGAAGATGAAAAAAGAAAACGTGAAAAGAAACGACTGGAAGATCTAAGAAACATCTTAAGAAGACAAGGCTACCCTCAAAATCTCATAACAGATTGCTTCAAAAGAGCAAATTCAATACGTCTTTCCAACCTTAGAAAACCCAAAGAAATACAAACAGAGTCTGTAATGCCAACAGTTATCAGTATTATAGTTATCATAGTTATAGTTGTCACATATATTTCAAACAACCCAAACATCTATCCCGTCGCCAGGAAAGCACTACAGACATTACAATCAAGAGAGATCAAAGATAAGTTTAAGAATATAAAATTCATCAAAAGCCAACGGCAACTTCCATCCTTAAAAAATAGTTTAATAAAGGAAGGTCACGGGAGCACTGAGACGAGAGTTAAAAAGTGTGGAGATCCGAGGTGTGAATGCTGCAAAACAATCCAGGAGGGACGTGAATACAAATTCAAAATCAGCCGCATGCCCTTCATAGTCTAAGCAAAATTCACTTGTAGTAGCGCGGATCTGATTTATGTCATTTCATGCAGTGGATGCGGCGAGGAATATATTGGAGAAACAGATGTTGGAAAGTCAAAGTTAAGAGATCGAGTCAGAGTATATCGCCAACATATTAGGCAACACGAGTGCCAACAACTAAAAGTTGAGGAACACCTAAGGACTTGTTGAAAAGGACTATTCACTATATTTCCGTTTTACCAACTATCTAAAAATGACAAGATCATCAGAACAAAATATGAAGCCTTCTTCCAAAAAAAGTACAAGCCAAGCTTAAACGCATTGAAAGAAACAGTTTCTGTAAATAATTTAAATCCGACCTGTTTATTTGATGTAATATTATGCTTTTTTTAACGAATGTGACGTAAGCATCTTGTTTGGAAGCAAATTGGACCTGTCTGTACGACTTCCTTAATGACGTCTTGACTAACGTCTTATTCGTATTATTTGTCACCATTATATGGCAGAATCCCTAATCTCTGATAACTCAAGGTTTACACATCCATTAGTAAATAGTCCTCTTGTTGTCCTTCGTTTCTTTGACGGCAGATGCTGGAAGGTGACAATTAGTTCGTAAGATCGGAAAGAATGAACCTCCTTCGTCTACGGTGTTCTTATGTGATGTTAAACCGCTTAATTTAAGCAGCTACCTGCTAGTTTACAATAACAGATATGTCAATTTAGCCTGTAATTAAAGATTAAGTATTATGCTTACAACTTTTTCAATACTGAAAACAAATACTGGTATTAAAGTTCAATGAATAGTTAATAGTTCAATGTAAAGTTTACAATCAGCTACTAAATGGAGATACTTGATTTGGTGGTAATTTAGGAAACATGTTAGGGTCAGTTAGGTAAAGTTTGCGATATGAGAGGATTTTTTTATATGTGAGCAAAGGAATGAATGCTTAAGTCGCTTAATTTCTTAGCTGCGTTTCTCCCTTACATTAGTTATAAGAATGGAAAATCTGCAGGGGAGTTCCAAATTCAGCCAGTGAAGGAAGTCATTGCTATCATATGGCAGATGTATTTAACAACCAGCAGTAATATCATTTTATATCTTTCCCCAGTTACGTAACATTTTAAAGTCCATCCCCTCTATTCTAATGGATATTCGATAAATGATCTATGATAAGTGTTTTCACAGATTCAGTGACTGTATCTCACGACATTGTTTTGTGGTAACACTGATGATGTATCTGCCAAAACTCAGTGCAAACGAACAAGTATTTGCGGACTGATTATAAACGTTAACTTCCTCTAGAGGAGCTCCTTCTATATGGAAATTTGGTAATACTTCCAGGTTTTAGGGAACTAGTGCTAAAGAAAAAAACAACTAGGGTTACCGCAAAATGTCATGCAGTTTTAGATTGAAAAGGTGACAAATACTCTGATGATGTCGTGCATTTGCTTGGAGGACCGATTGGCAGTAGAAGAGAGGACTCAATAACCTCACAGCTCCTTATACATTCCGGTCTCTCAAACAAAATTCTGCGACATTTAAACAAACTTGATATATTTTCCTATGTATCACAGGTCTCGATATATCCATATATTTGAAACGTATTTCTTTTGTTACTAACTTAACTTAATATTTGTTATCTGAAACCATTATCCTTTGAAAACAGATGTGCTGTCAGATACTTCACAGTAAAAGTGTAGCCAAATATACTTTTATAACGATCGTAAACATGCTTTTATTAAGTAAGAAAGTGTCTTCTTCAACTATAAATAAGTGATGTTATTAACCCGATCATACCTTGTTAGTGGCATTGGTGCATCTTGTAAAATGGATAGTGTAAATTCAACGCCTCAAGGTACCTTGCTATAAAACAAGCTTACATTAGCATATTTTTAGGAATTTTCAGGGTTTTGCTACTGCTCACTATCAAACAATAAAAGCCAATAGATTATAGTAGATGACATTAGCATATTTTATTTACATAAAATATAATCACTAAAGGTTTGAAACAAGTGCTTTTTGAACAAAATAACAGTCATAGACAAAGCTTATGAACATCAGGAAAAAATGACATGAAGGAGAAGGAAAAAGTCTTTGTTCAAATAGCTCAAAATGCACATGTACCCCCTTTCCCCTTTCAATTGAAACATATAATGAAACTAACGGGTAGTGCTTGCATTTCCAAAGAGTTTATGATGAATCAGGGAGAATGTGCTAGCTCTTCAAGCGTTGTTGCAATTTCCATTTTCGGGAATTTCCTCTACTTGTTTTAAAAAAGCAAATAAATACCACAACATTTTACATTTAAAGTCATGTCAGTACCTTGTATCAAGACATAACTGCAGTGTTGGCTATTTTTAGCTTTCAGGCATTAACCGAATCATTGAAAGAGGGGGGTCCAGGACGCTTTCCCCGTGAAATGACGTAAATCCCAAGATTCCTTGTAGAACAGCGTTAAGAAACAGGCGCTCTTTTCCTAACAGCCCCTATAGGTAACTACCAAAAAGTGTCTGAAAAAGGTTGAGGTACGAAACTGAGACCAAAGGAAGGGATGCCAAGGAGACATTGATTCCTTGCAATGAATTTGAAAATCGTAAATAGTTTCGTCTTGGTTTTTGTGCTTTGTAATATCTGTCTTTTCAAAAGAAACCATTTAGCTTTTGCAATATGTTGACAAGAAATAATACACATCTTCAGAAGATATATTATCATATCATAAATAAAAAATATTTAGTTTTCAGTTTACTTGTAAAGAATAGTTAAATATTGCAACAAAGTATATTCTGTTTTGGTTTACTATTTTCACTTAACCTATATCAAAGTTTTATTATCTTGGCATTCCGTTATTCAACCCTACCACAAACACCTTGATCTTTTACCCTATACTTCATGAGAAGAGTCAGAGTGCCCCCCCCCCTGTCACCAGTTTTTATTTAAACCTCTCCAATTAAGAGCACTATTTGTATCCACGATTTTCAAAGTTGGGCAGGGGTAACACTATTGCCTAATAAGAAACTCTTTCAAAAAGATATACACGTAAAGTATTTTTAGCTCAAAGAAATAGAGAGCATGAGGCCTTTCACCCCTAAAGTTGCTAAACCCTGGCTTTTGTGTTGGAAAGAAAAAGTTAAAATTACCTAACCAAGGTTTCTATTTCTTCGTCAGGCGTGTTAATTTTTTAGTTCTTTGATTTCTTTACCATTTTGGAGTATTTGTAGTTTTGATCTTATAGCATCTTAATAACCTTCACAAATTTTGGGCACACTTTATGATAGGGACTTGGAAGTAATTAGTGACAGCAGAACAATTACCCTTTACCCAATGAAACTGGATAACAGCGTGCATTTACTTGGTCTTGTGACCTGTTATAGATTAAAAGGGGGACCTAATGACGCATCTTAATCTTTCCAATACAAAACTTCTTGGCCCATGCTTCCATTTGTTTCTTTTTAATTGGTTTGTGTCACATTATAGAGTATGGACATGTGTTGAGGTTCCGTTATAGTATGTCATACTTTAAACCTAGCTGTTTGGCAAGAGGAAATTGTCTGAGAAGGCCTAATTGAGACTTTTGGGATTATCCCAAGTTTCCAAAGAACATACGTTCTGTGGAAATGGTAGTGATACGGAAACTATGACTTTATCCAATTAGGAATAGGCTAAGCTTAACAACCAATTATTGCGGAAAAAACTTAATTCGAGTAATGCAGAGCATGCGAAACTAACAGGAGAGCAACTGTCATTATACATTCTTGGCGTTTGAAGTGTGGTTGGCAGACCAACAAGGACTGATGGCATAAAGGCGCCTGCCTTACCTTTACGTACAGTGCAAAAACTGTATTACTGAGCGACTATTACGTCATGCTATATCGACACAGATACTTTCACTAAGTTTAAATGTGACAGAATGATCTATAACAGAGCTTTTGAATATCATTGGAGGCACGGTACACGTTTCAGATGATAAATCTTGATTTAAAATTACAAACACCGCGAGTCACATCATATATAATAAAATAGTACTTCAAAGCCAAACACATCTTGTATGATTATGATTGGCTCCGACCTTCGTAACCTATTGTGATTCCGGGGTCAATTTAGTTGGGCTGGAAACTAACTTTCTGGTAGAAATTCATTTCGGCCTACATTATTTGTCATATGAGCCTCCAACTTCTTTGCAATTTTTTCGCAATTCTGTACAATTTCTATTTTTTTAAATCGATTTTTGAATTTCAGCAGCAAACAGGTGACAAAGTTTTGATTAAAACTGTAAAGTATTCAATGGTGCTCCTTTAAGAAAGCTCTCGGCATACTGGTGCTTTGCAGTATAGTGGTTGTAGCTGGCTTTTATCATTAGCACTTGAAAGTTTCGGCGGCTTGTTCTTTACTAAGTCACTCTATGCTATTCAGAACAAATTTATAGAGATGATACTCGGTCAGATTGCATGTAAACTGTAGTACGAGGGGTATACTGGGTAGCCCTATGTCGCCATGAATAGCCAAAATACGTGTACACTATATTGCCTTTAGAATTATCCATTGGCACAATGTAGCCAAGCAAGCACACTTGGAATTTTAAAGAGAAGAGTTTCAAAACTTGGTATTTTACACATTTCTTATGCTGAAGTGTTTACTACTCGTTTCTGCCAACTAATAGTGCAGAATCTGTGCAGACGTTGAAATATGGCATAGCTATACTCTATATTGACCAAAACTGTAATATATGATTTTACTATATTAAGGCATATTATTCCTTGATACAAATGCAAGTTTTACTTTTGTTTCTGATTAGATAAAGGAATACTAAGCTGTTTCGTAAAGGAACCATCCATACGTATCTAGGACTTTGATCTGAAACAATAAAATACGCAAATACCATTGATCTTAAGTGGATATACCATAAAGACGGTGACTATAAAAAACACCAGATGAAAGGTAGCGTACGGGCACAATATTATTTCCACAAGGGAATTTATGTTACTGTTGCAACCTACATCAGGCTTCTCTCTGATACACTACAAAAAACATTAACACTGCTTGTACATGTAACGTTAAGGCATAGCCTAATTACATAATCTATAAAAAGACACAACAAACCTTAGGTCAGTCATTGCACCGCCTGTTTTTACATATATCCCTGGGAGAAACCTTAAAAAGACTAATGCCTTAATTTCATTTTAATGGTTACTGTTCTTTTATCACATACTTCTATCTGAGCAGAATTATTCTCACTTTAGGTGAACTGATCTGAACGAAAGTCACAGACTTGTACCCAGTCTACTTTTCAATGGTAGTTTTATGAGGTCGTCAATCTGAGCAAATATGCAAATGCCTTGGGGTGTTAAGGGGGAGGGGTGTTGAGATCATTGCGGTTCTCTCTAAACATTTCCTCTTTGACGTAATCATTGTTTAAATAGTGTTTAATTAGTGTTATTTAGTTAGATTTTAATAAATTGTAAAGTGGAGGAGACTTTAAGAATATATTGAAAAGCACTCTCCTTTCGTCTTGAAGGATTCGAACCTGTTTCGTCTATCACGACACGGGGCAAAGTTTGTCGATTACATTAGTACGAGAGCGACCAATAATGGGAGGCCGTTGTTTCTATGCTTGTACTTTCTACGTGTTTCCTTTATCAACATTACTCATCAACAAATGAGCACATTTACCACTCCATTTCCACTCCTATAATACGTGAAGTCACACAATGATGCAAGGAAAAAATTCCTCTTTTGAAAAGTAGTCATTGAAGCCTTCCTTTGAAAATTCTGGAAATCATTTGTCATTTTATTTCCTTAGTGTTAATCATCAAGTCTTGTTAATCTTCGGATCAAAATGTATAATTCATTATAGATGTATCCTGTTAGGACTTATCGCTTATTAACATTATTTAGCGCCTTCTCATTTCAAGTTTGAGATTGTTGTTACTTGCTGTGTTTGTTTGTTTCATATACAGGTAATACAAATGTTGGTCGATTTGTTTTATATGTTAGCAGTTCCAAACATTTTGATAATGTGCTCTTTTTTAATCTTAAGTAAACAAACGTCTGTTTCAGTGTCCTAAAATTAACAGCTCACAGCTTGTTCAGAGATAATACTGTCTTCCACTCTATGAAAATACCATAAGAAATAATGAATCGGGTAATTTTCGACAAACTATCAAATGATACTGCCTCTTGCAATAGTGTCTACTTGCTTCCTGAAAAAAGTTCGTATTCTTCGCAAAAATTCATGTTTTCTGGACTCGAGAAAATGACTTCCGTAGCTATACATTTAGATTATTTTAACAAAATTCTTTGCCGGATTTGCGTTAATTGCTTGAAGCCTAGTGTTGTAATTAGTGCTCTATTACACTGATTAAGTGGTAATTAGTTGTGCGACTACCAAATCATTCTGAAATGGATAATAATGAAAGCGCAGAATAGGTATAGTTTTTATCAAGTTTCCGAGGTAGACCCATTGCAATTTCACAATTCTTCGATTCTTCCACTTCGCTACAACACACCAGCAGTAAATTTGCAAATATTTGCACAGCTATAATTTTGGAAGCAAAAGCTTTCTGTGGTATCACGTTTAAGGCTATTAATTCTAAACACTATCTTGCAATCTAATAGCTTTAGAAAACACAGAAGAAAGGAGACTTTGAAGCCGTGATGCTGATTAACGAAGCCGGAGAAAATTTTGCAGCGAAGTTACCCACAAATAGTAAAGTATGACATCTTGTTGGTTTTTTGGTTTATGTAAAAGTACGAGTCACAGAAGACGTACACTACCTATAAGTATGTACTGGGCAGAACATTTCCATTTTTAAGAATTTCTCATAACTTACCGACGTTACAAATTTGTCAAGAGTGGCAGGGTTGTCTTTTGCTTTTAAGCCATGATCCTTAAAACTCTCCCCTTCAAAGGCATCTGTGATGCAGAGAAGCATGTTGCAACTCTGTTGCTGCTTGAAAGCTACATTTGTTATCGAAAACTGCATTCCCAATCTATTCACAACTTAACCAGTTATCATAATACTGGACCTTATGAAGACAAGGCAAGGTATTACGCAGAGAAGCTAAAGGAGTAGGGAGCAGTAGCAAAACGGTTGCAACCGATATTCTTAAATGTGTGACATGCGTAATTTGAGAGAGCTACTATTAATAGTCGCAATCATTGATAGCACCTGGCATGCCAAGGTTGTAAAGGCTACTTACATATTATTATAGCGTGCTGCTGGGCAGTCTCATTGATGTTTGCTAGTAAATTTATATATGCATATAGAAATGCATACATATAATAGCCTCTTGCTGCTACATTTTATACATAAGTAATAATATATAGTTGATACAATACAAAGGATTTTTTAAAATTTCTAAAATTTTCAATTTTAACTCCCAAAGTCAAGACATTTTGCAAACAAGCTTTAGAGTAATAATGGGTTTCATAAGATCCTCTTGATAAGTATTCCTATATATATTTTAGGTATTTATTTTTAGCATTTATTTCAAGTATTTATAAGGCTTAAGAATAACAGTCGAAAGAAATTCACATAAATCACTTTACGCTTGAGGCTGCGAAGTTTTTTTTATCTTTTTGATTGAATGATATATAACCTGACAGACGACTGTTTTTCCCTACGAAGTTTACTCTCACAGAAAACAATAAAAATACTTCCTTGAAGTGCTCCTTCAAAAACTTCGACAAAATTTTGAATATCCTGTTTGATATACTGAAATGAACCAACCTAGCTGATGCCACTGCTGGTCAAATAAATAATTCTTGGTAGCTGATCAGCATTAAAGTGATTCATCATGAATTCAACAAAAGTTATAATTGATCCGGAGAAAAGAAGGGATGGCAACGAGACTAAAAGTGTCAAATAAACACAAAACCCACTGTACAAGGTCATTTCTTAGGTTTTGCGTTGTTTTGGCAAAAGTAAATCTATTTTCGATACAGTTTTCAATAACTTAAAACAACCACCTCGCTAACTCTTGTTTAAAAGAGGAAACTATTGGCAAAATAGGACGAAGTGTGTGCCTTCCTTATGATATAATGGGAACCCTTTTAAACGTGGTCATCAAAAGTAAGTCGGTATATGCAATCATAAAAATTTCGTTTAGTAGCGACGTTTAGTAGTTCCAACACTTTCCTAGATTTTGGCCGTGTTGTTATGTTCAAAAGCGTCTCCGATTTTCAAAGATTTAGCAGCGTTTTGCCAATCATGCCAAGATAAAGCCATATGTTCGCAATATCCCGATGAGCATAAGCATCCCGATCCTTAACCAGTTTTAGTAAAGCAATGACAATGTAATTGGAAAGTGATCTATAGCTTGGAAATGTTATCTATGTGTATAAACGTTAGATGTACCACACTACGCAAAAGTACCTCATCCGATACTAACGTATTTTGGTCAGTTGTTAAAAGATCAATGGTGAATATTCTTGCAAAGAGCGCCCCCTTTCCCGGGGGGAGGAAATCAGGAAGTTTGAAAAACAGGAATGAAATAAGCCTTCAAAGGGAAAAAATAGTCCTTTTTTAAAGCCTAGTATTTCTTACCCCTTCTTACGTTAGAAATCGGTTATTCCATAGCCCTAAACTAAACTTTTCTGCCGCCCGCGCCAACTAGGGTCTCCCAGTTTTCTAATCTGTCCCTTCTTTTGAAAATTAATTGTAAACTTTTCCCTACCTATCGCTTTACATCTTTAGTAGAGAAAAAAAATGCAAATGTGTTTGCCACTGCAGCAAATACAGGTCATTATTTTAGTGTGCGACAAAAACGTGTTACATAGGGTAGTGTTATAGCATATGTAATAAATGTGGGTTTTTTCTTAGAAAGGGAGGTTATTTATTGACGAAGTCTTCATTTCAAGAATCCCTGAAAGTTTGGGGACAACGTATGAAAATTAAAATATAGTGGCTATTATCAAAAGTTAACAACACTAATTACCAAACACATGGTTGATGAATGTAAAAACGAAGAAAAGTTGTCCCTGGATTGCCTTCTTTATAATAAAAGATCATAACACCATTTATGTAGCAAATCTTAGTCATTGCCTGTTGTAACACAGTTACCAAATCCGATTTTGGGAATTCAAGTGAGGAAAAAACATGTCGAACTTATAAAGTGCAACTTACAGATCAACAATTCAAAGAGCATTTAGGACATAAATAAATCAACAACAACACAACATCCGATGCTCCTTCTTCACAGCCTCCACCTTACGCAAGACACTAGCTAAACCAAAGGACCTCCTACCAACAGAAGACACGAACAACATTGTCTAAAAATTAAGATGCAAAGGCTATCCAGCAACATACATGGGCGAGTCCAACGGATCGTTACGTCAGAGGAAAAATGAACACAAGAAAGCTTTCGAAAGAGGAGAAATAAAGAGTCACGAGATTGCAGAACACTGCTGGGAAAATGACCACGCCTTTGACTGGGGAAACAGCGAGATCCTAGACAGAGAGGCTTACACTACGACTAGGAAAATCAAAGAAACCATTCATTCCCTACAACACCAACACCACATCAATAATATATCTTACAACCTACCAGACATGTGGCTACCAGCACTAACAGAGAAAGCACAACAAACACAAAATCAACATCGCGCCACTTCTCAACCAAGTTCGATCCCCACTTCCTCGTAAGTCCGCAACCAAGCATCATAAAGTAGCGAAGCAGTTCAGAACCCAGCAGTCTGGAAAAAAAAGAAGAAGACAGCCTGAATATGGGAGACGTATCTCTATGTGTTTGATGGGGCCTCGTTTACATTCACAGTCAATCATTGCTCTCGTCGCGGAAAACATTTTTAACGAATTTACTCTTAACAGAGACTTCAGGCACAAAAATAGAAAAAAGGTAACGCAAGATAGTTAAATGTCAAAGATAGATTCAAAATATATGTGCGGTGCGGATTACCGTAGACAGGTAAAATAAGGGAGAGAATTCCAGGCGCGAGCAAAGAAACACATAGACATCTAGATTGACCGTGTAAAGCTTCGTTACACTGCCAGTACTATGGAAAAATTTAAGGGCTGCACAAGAGAAGAACAAAAACCGCACAGTAAAACTATTGGAAGGAGTTTCAATGCTTGAGGAAGCTTAGGTGAAATGAGGACTGAGAAATCGACATTAGATTTGGTTTAGAATAGTCATGTGTAAGCACCAAACCACATGGACTACAATATCTATCACATAGATGAATTGAAACTTAGCTACATGTTCAGAAAAACAAGTTCACATTAACGTAAGTTGCTTCAGCGTGGTCCATCACATAGGTCTGGTAGTGTATTGTTTTGCAGTATAACTCCGAAGTACCGGACGCTTTCCTTTGTGAGGTGTCTGTGTTCTTGATAGAGAGAGGCAAATTCCACAGAAGGGAATATCAATCGTAAGGAACGTGCAAAACTCTTGAGAGGGTTCAAGATGCGGATTATTAAGTAACAATCATTACAATTTTCCCATAGTCTTATCCATTTTGGAGAGATATTTAACGACATTGGCGTGTCATCTGTTTGTCTGACGTTTATCCTGAACCTTAAACTAAATATTTTGAATTTTCATTTCAGTTCATAGGAAGAAGACGACAATTTTACTTGACGTCCCTAAGACAAGAGGAAGGTGGAGCAACTGCAACGGAAAGGGTCATAACCCTTCGTTGATAGTCTCTTTGTACAGTAGTTCCCTACCGACGTAGATCAACTGATGAGAATCGGCGAAAAGCTTCTTGATCAAAATAAAACATTTTCAACATTATTGTAAAATACTCAGAACAGTTATAACTTCCTGTTTCAAATAAATCTTTCCTTTCTTCGACTCGTTTTGGATTGTTACCTCGCTCGAATGAACGCAACCCATTCCACCATCCACCCAATTAAATATGTAGACCTACTTGGAGCTGCGTTTTCTTGTTCAAGATTTAATCAGCTTTACCGGGCATTTTCGAAGCAATGTGTTACAACATAAAGTCAGTGGGGCATTTAATACTTCTGTCATTATACGATATCAGATGGAAGTATGTCTGCCCGCTATTTGATTATTTAGCTAGTTAATTAACTCCCCTGAAAAGAGCCAGCAATACTTGTACTTCCAGAACCTAAAAAGCTACTTAACGACATACTATAGTTAGAATACGATTTCACCACTTAAGATTGACGAAATTTGCAATTAGAAAACTTAATGAATGACTACATTTAAATATCGGCGTATATATACATCTTATGGGAAGATCTACTTATCGCAAAAACGACCAATGTAACACTAAAAGTACGCTCCTTTGCGAAGAGGCCATTAAAATTGTTATGTTTATATCTTATGACTCTTGCCATTCACCCATACATTTTCGTAGTGTGCTATGCAAACTGTTCACTAGTTTAACTCCCGTTGATGACATTTATTTACCTCATTTCTTATCTTTTCAGATCTGATTATTTCACATCATCTACCTTCAATGATGCGTTGTAACTTTCAATTGGCTCAGGACAGACTGAGGAGGCAGATCGCGTACGTCAAGGCATGTTGTTCAGAAAGGCTTTCCTCCAAAATTACACATAGCTGGAGGAGGTGGGGCTAATGTGGCGACTGAACAAACATATTAAGATAAAAGTGGAGCCAGCCTAGCTCATTTGGTAGAACACAAGGCGTGAATGGGTGGTTCAAGGATTCTGCTCTTAGTTGTGACATATTTTCTAAGTTTTAGCATCCTTTCTAATCCGAAGGGAAATAGTATCTTTTATTATCTCACAAATTAACAGAAAGGGGAAAAAATTATTATTTTCATCAAGTTAATGAAAAAGAAGAATATGAAGTGTCGTCTACAACACATTTGATTCCATGGTGTAATACTCGTATTAGCAAAAGAAAACATTTTCTCTGTAAATGTCTTTGCTTACCTGATAACAGTACCATGATAAGAATGACCTTCACATCATTTAATCTATTTACAATGCTGAACTCCTTTAATGCAATTTTCTGGACAAGGACGAGTACTCTTGTAGTAAGCAGTTAAACACAGAGGTCAAAATTTCAAAATATGATTGGAAAGGAAATGTTGCTTACAAAGGACAGCGAATAGTTGAGAAAGAAAAAGGTTTCGTTAAATACTTAGCGTTATTTAAGATATGTCCCTTGTGGAGTTCTTAAACCCTCAGACAGAAATCACAATTTTGCTTGCCGTTCCACTTGAAGCGTTGAAGTTGTAAGGGCAAATTTCTTAACGCTATTAATCCGTCAAAAATACGCCTTTGCCATCTTCAAGGTGAATGTTTGACCATTAAAATACTCTCGAAAATTATCCGTTGAGGGCTACCATTTCAGGACTGTTGGATTCATAATGAACGGAAGATTTGAAACAAATGTTTTACAACTACCCCTACCAGAATAAGCATTGTTTTAGGTTTTTATCCTTTGATGTAATGGATAAGGTACGGAAGGATGCATATATTCAAAAAGTAATTTATATAAAAAAATTATCTATTAAAACAGTGTCCTCAAGACTTTTTTAACTAATGAAAATATTTTTAGATTAAAAAGCAGATCATGCTCTTCTATAGCGATATAAATTAAAACACTGACATGTATCTTTGCATTTTTGGTAGAACCAAAGACCTTGTTGAGCATAAGGTCATATACAAAAATTCTAGAGCCACGCCAATAAAATCTGTATTATTTCACACATAGTTGCAAATAGGATTGTAAATAGTTTTAAAATATCAGTTTGCAGAATCGTTAGGGTTTGTTTAAACAACACGTCACTAAAAACTGTAGATTTGTTCCTTCTATCACAGTTTGATTACACCTCCCTAATTCATTGACACTCGCAGACTTTAAATTGTATGCGAAAGGACGGATGAATCACATTGACTATTTTGTCACAATAGATATTCAAATTCCTTTCCCCGTTTATTATTGACGAATGTAGCTTATTGTTTGTAGCGTTGCTTACCGACCACACTGATAGATGAATCATGTATTTGCTCTTGTTTAGTAAGAGCGACGCAGCGTTGAACAAAGCGCTTGCATATAAAAGCACGAGTAATATCTATGTTTTACCGAATATCTCCCCAATACAAGCGTGACCTGGTATGTAATTGCCTGGTCAATTTTCAATTTATCATTCATTTGATAATTTATCCAAGTAACTTGCGCTATTCTATCTAAAAAACTGCTCATATATTACAAAAATGGAATTCTTTGACAGGCACAAAGAAAATCTACCGATGCCATAAAACTGCATGCCACCAACCGTGATTTACCACGTTTCATGTATCACCCGTCACTTGTAACGTCGGCAGCCTTATCCGTCACGCCACGTCTCTGCATCTAACTCACCGTAAATCGGCTAGTTTTGAACACTAAGCGTAGAATCTTTCAAGGAAGAGAGAAGTTTTCAAGAAGTTGCTTGGCAGCAGAAATCCTATGCGGGGCTCATAATATTTTGGTATAAGTCAGTATATCCTGAAGAAATCCAGGAATGGAGGCGGAGCCTCCAAGAAACGAGTATAAACTTTTCTACTTGGATTTGACTAAAATATTGTGTCATTTGACAGTTAAGTTCTACAGGAAACTGTTTGTGTAAAAATGTGCAGCAAACGTACTGTTGGATAATTTAGGTACTAAAAGCGAAACTTGTTAATTTCGGTTGGTTCCTTCCTCTACGTGCCGTCTTCCCGTTCAAGCAACCGCTCCTCTCTTAACTCACCCTGAAACACTTTAATCTGCTTTCCTGAAATATCCTAGCAGTACATCTCTTGTAAACATTTTCCTTCCTCTCTCCATAAACATTAACAATGCTTTATTTCATTAAACTGTTCCCAGAATCTTCCCATTGATAAAAATTTCTTCGAAACTCTTCCCATTTACCATTTAGAAGCATCAAGATGTTTCACAATTGCCAATCCAAACCCAGACTACTTCTATGAACCATGGTGCAAATTTTGAAGTCATCAAAAGTAAAACGGTAATCTCATACTCTGACTGTAGACAAAGCGAGTGTAAGCTGGTAAGCACTCTTATGTTTGTGACACGATACAGTAAAGTAGGATGCCTAATTCCTTTTCCTCTCCATCTTTTTACTTCCACGGGTACATCTCGGCACCCATTATCTTCCTAGATTTTCAGTGGGGAGTTTCAAATGATGTTTGAGGCTGGCCAGTAACCATTAACCTTTTCCTTGCTTGAACAGCTAGCTCGTCTTCCGCCGTTATTAATCATAGATATAAAAGCAAGCATTGCGCTGCACTCTTCCTTATAATTTTTGTTCACCTCTAACATCTCTCTTCTTATCTCCTCTAGCAACATCGTCCACTGTCCTTTTACTTCCCAAAGTTATCGCTTGAGTCTAAAGTGATATGTTACTAAAAGCTAAAAGCAGTCGCAAGCAAAGTGATACATCTTACTAAATAATTCATCAGTCTACAATATCAGCTTCCAATTTTAAAGGTACTCTCAAACCTAAAATTGTACCAGTGCAAGTGCTTAAACACCTACTTAAGTTTGTTACTTTGACGCGGCTTGAACACAGGTTCTAGAAGTCTACCCTAAGATTTGCTCTTGCAGCTTGAAGATGTGAGATATGTAAAGAAAATGTTTTTTACTGTTAAACCAAACTCTTAAGATTCAAAATTGAAAAAATGCAACTCAGTATATCCTTTAAGATGTGAATTATTACTCAGCATAAACGGGTGTTATGCTCCCGGTGACAATCCTACATTAAATTTCAGAACCAGCAACAAAGCACCCATTAAACTAAGAGTAAAATATGTACAGTTGAAGGTAAAATTTTTTCGTATTACTGAGTTTTCCCTTCAGTAACTTTTCTGAGCTTTGTCTCGATGGGTATTACAGAGACAGTACTTTTCGCGAAAAGAGGGATTTATAAAGGCAGAGAAAAGACATTTGCCTCAACCAAAGGTTCCCATCTGTCAATCTCATTATAGGAGAACAAAGACACAAAAGACGATAACCGCTTACTTTTATATCAAAATGATGCTGTCCATTTTATAGTTTACTGTAAATTGATAGCTAATCTTTTACTTCGGATTATGATAACGTAGATCATTAATCAGCAGTTTGTCCGCAAAACATTTTTATCAAGATCTTTCTCGGATAGAGAGTACTTTTAAGGATCCGAAAACGCGTTTGGCAATTTTTAAAAGATAAAGACTTCTGATGTTTCCAAATTACATCACAAGCTCATCAGTGCAACCAAGGGTGTGCTATCAGCTTTACATCGACACAAAGACATCTGATATAATTGTAATATTCGTAAAAGCTTCAACCGGTGCCTGATTTGCTTCTTTTCTTAAATAGGACACCTGAAAGCTACTGATAATGTCTCTCGTGGTAGGTAGGTTATTTTGAAGGGGTATTTCCTTATCTGCGAACTACTCTCAAAAGACACGCGGGACAATCCGAAATAGAAAACAGCATAAGGTAAGCTTGTTAAAATTAAACAGTTTTTTAGAAACATTTTGAGTTTCTTTTCTTTTGGATGACATATCATCATTCCTTTTTTTTGTTATGGCTTCCAGTTATCACTAATATTTCATACTTATCTTCTAACTGATCAAACGTCTCAATTTTTGTAGCATTTTTATCTGACTTATCTGTTGCCAAACTAAAGTAGTGATGATAGCAGGATTTTTGTTAATTATCTATTTGAATAAGTGTCACTTATCAGATACAAACTCTTCTATCAATACGTGGTTGATAGTTTCAAGTGAGATACACATGAAAAGCATCAGCCTCAGGGGAGCATCGATTTCTATTACTTACGGAGTGACAACTTACGCCGGTGTTGAAGTGGAACACATAGCCCGTAAACACATTGCGTTAACAGTCACCTAGGTTATACAGAACCTGTATGGTATCATGGAAGATAATTTCATCTGACTATATCGATGGTAGTTTTAGCAAACAAGTCGTAGTTTCCATGAGACAGAGTGATGGACATTTTAAAGCAAAACTTGTGTTAGTAATTCATACGCGGATACTACATCCAAGCCAGTTAACTGTGTAGCTATCAAAATCCAAGGGGATGATAATAAGCACGGTATTTTCTCATCACTTATTGTTTATGTACACTTCTTAGTTTACAAGCAACATAATTTTCTCTAAAATAATAATTTGAATCCGGACATGATAGTAATTTAGGATTGCAATTTCTCTCTATTTGTATAAATGCCATCCATAATAGACAAAGTTGGATATTTGCTAACTTGATAGGTTCAACATCCTCGACGGAATTTAGGGATCATAGTCTTTCAAACTTTCGACTTTTGGTTCATGAAAAGTTCAGGGATAATTTTGAAGGTTATCTTTGCCATAAAATAAGAATTTCCCACCTTGTAGCTTTTCACTCTATCCTGTAGCAAAGGAATATTATTCAACAAAAGTTTAGCCTTCACCATACTCACAAGAGTTTTTACTGAAGCTTGTCTTAGATATTCCTCTACCCCCTTTACATATACATACATATCAATTTTACGTAATTGCGTTTTCTGTAGCCCTGCCCGCTGAAAGAAGTTCTTTTATAATAATAGGGATTGGAAGTCTCCTCGATATTTCCCAATTTTTTTCAGCAGAAGCTTTTTTTTTGGTCTAACGTATTGTCAGTATGTACCAATGGTACCTTACGTTATCATTTATTTAAAGCAATCAAAACTGCAACCCATTAGCAGTGCTACTAAAGAACAGAGATTTCTAAAGTTTTATTTTGACAACGATTTGCGTGGTTCACTTTCTTAGATCTTTGCACGTTAAAACACTAATCTTTTCCAAACTCTTCGTAAATGATACGTTTGCCATGGAGTACCGCTATCTGCCAGCTTGTCCCTTCACTGAAAACTGTTCAATGCGCATTCTTGCCTTTGTCGCTAAACATAGTTGCGGTGGAAATGGTCTCTCCCAATTAAGCCAGAAAAGGTCTTTAACTTTGCCTTCACATTAGGTGAAAGTGATGGCCATCAAATCTCTTTTAGACAGCGTTCACTCTATGTACTATAATTATAGCAATTTATCTGTTGAAAAATAAGGGACCTAAAGGTTGGCAAATTGTTCCTAGATTTAGTAGATGCAAAAGTTTTAAGTATTAAGTATCACATTCAATATTGCTCTCTTCTCTGATTCGATAGTATTAAGATATCGTCTTCATTATGGGACATTGAAAGCTAAAGTCACCACAGGTTTGTCGACTTTATATTGCAGACTGACATATTTTGTACGTCTCACAAGGAAGAACAAGATCTTAATACATGCTCTTTATACGATGGTTAGAGGTTATATTCTGTAATTCCCTACAAGATGGCTACTACATGCAAGCAAAAGCTTTGCTTACAGTCTTCAATTATTAGCCTTTCCTCTACAGGAGGACTCGTTCTTCTGAATACTTGGACACGCGAAGTTCAGAGATTGGCTAGTTTAGATGGTTCTGCTTCCATAGAGCAGATTGACAGAGACTTCCTTTAATTTTGGTGTTTATGTGGACCCAATACTCTCTTGCCTTAACTTTCCAATAAGGAAGGTATATCTAAGCCTTGTCCGGAAGAAATTATCTATAATGGAAAAGTACTTGAGTAATATAAATATATCACTAGCGGGAGCCCAGTATCTAGATAGGTGGGACTAGATATTGTCATCAATTAGTTCGGAGGTAAATTCAAAATAAATACAAACCAGTCGCACTGCATTAAGTTTAGTTAGCACCATAAACTTTAGCTATTGCTACCTTAATTATACTGGTAATTCAATGATAAAAAGCCCAACACTTAAGAAGCATTAATGACTGAGTGAATAGCTCAGCCTTCCTCTACTATTCTATAATTTTTGCAAAACCCATTGAAAAAGCTTTTGCTATTCTAGTTTTTGTTATTCTACTGAGTAACCCTCAGACAGAAAATCCTACAATATAATAGGAAAAAGCGCTGTTTTCATTCAGTCATAAAAAGCGACTGTCCTCTTCCTGCCATGTAGGAAAATTTGACTCCATATGTTACATTCAATTGATTTGTAAAATGTATCTTTCCCTAATCCCCATTGAGCTCTAATGTACTATAAACGTAGTCTAGGCATAATCCAATTTGATTACAACATCTGCACAAGAGATTTAAAAGAAGAAGGTCACAACTTCCATTGTGGCAACTACGGAAAGAGTTACATGCAGTGTTATTGTTCCAACAGAAACACAAAACACGACTCAGAGATTGATGGAAGCTCAAAGCCTTTATTCTGAAGAAAAACGTCCTAATGTATTCCATGCACTTGATCTTAGCCATTTTATTGATAATGTTGCGATTAACGAGCACACAATATCTTTAACGTCGATGAAATCGGATTGACATATTCGTTTGATATGTCCCACTGGAGTGACACATCGTCAATGCACACAGACATGGGATAGGACTATTTTTTTCCTACAGACACAGTTTCTTATCATTTCTATTATGACTATAATCCAATACTAAACACCGATCTGCCTTAGTTAGCCAATAATAGACACAACGTCCAGTTTAACTCTATCAATCGCCTACCTATGAATGAATAAAGATCAGGCATAATGGACTCTTCTACCATTAAATAATGCCAGTGTTTCCATCTCTGTTTAAAAATGGAATAAAATTTTTACTATAAGATTTTCTAATAGCTTTTTTGTATTAAGTTTTTCCATAATTCTTCTCGGGGAACTCTAAAATCGCTACTTGCAGTCAACAAGATTTTTGATTAATTTTCTTGTTGACATTATCCAAGAAATTTAATTGGTTTTATCTAAACTGTTCGTATTGCACTCACTTGGTTCTCTTATTTTTGTTTGTCTCTTTTCTTCATTAATTTATCTTTTTCCTTAAGGGAAGAAATACAAGTAGTCATAACTTTGGATGAAAGAGGTAAAATAAGTAATTGCTCCTATTTCATCCTTTGGATAATAAAAAATATAAAGGCTTTTCCTTTAAAACATGAATCCAACAACACAGATAATTATGCGATTTTCTGTGACCCGATTTTCATCGAATTGTTCTTAGTATTTAAATCTCTCCTCTTCAATTACAGGGCTTATGTTACTGTAATCATTGCTGATTGAGAGATCTGCGATTGCAACTCAAATGGGTCTTTTAACTTATATCCAGGGTTTGATGAGAAAAATCTTAGAAGTTTTAAAATGAAAATGAGAAAGATTATCTTAGTAGTCTTAAAGTAGTAGTGATGGTGGTGATGGTAGTAGTAGAAGACGGCGCGCTCGGGTAATTTAGGGCTGTCAACGTTTTTAGAAATAGGGAAAAACTTCCAAGAAAAAATCGAAGTTTGACATGCTTGTGATTAAACTTTTGGAACGTACTTGAAAGCTTTAGTTACCAGCCGACAATTAAATGGGTAAACGTAGGTCAGGGTATGCTGTTTCATTTAAAAAATGGGAAAACGTTTTCTTAAATATAGAGGACATGGAAGGCCTCCCTGGAAGTAGAATATATAGCAGTAGCGCTAGGTATTGGAGTAGTCAAGTCAATGATTGAGGCAAAAGGAATAAGGGTCAGAAAATCAAATCATGCAAACTATTGCTTATGTTTGTTAACAGAACTAAGTTAACTAAGAAGGGAACTAACTTAAAAGTTGCAGGTGTCAGTTGGAATGCTCATACTATGCCTGGGTAATTTCGTGACATTCGAAAGAGCTTCCCATAATGCTGTTAATTCCAGTTACTTAATCACCCTATTTGGAACTGGTGTTTTATTGTCGGGAAACATCAGAGCTGGTAGACAATGGATATCAGGAGCTACGTCTACTCGATGCAGGAATTCTTTTCGTCTTTTTTTTTTCCTACCTTGCTGTCGGAATGTCTTCGACTGTAGACGCGCGCGTGTCTAAACTACTGTCTTAAAAAGATTATCTCTCAAATCAACTTAGTTTGTGTTGTTCTAACCTCTTGTTCTCTAATTTTAAAATTAGCTGCAATAACAAACCTGTGTGGGCTGGACCGAGGTCGGCAGGTTTTAAGATCTGCGTGGTCTTTTCATTTAAGACAACGGAAGATTTCTTGCCTTCATCCTTTACTAGCTATCGTGCTTCTGTCTAAAATTCTTCAGGAGAGACAGTGGTTAATTGTTTAATAATTTGTATGATAAATGTTTTTATTAGAAAAGTTGATACTAATTTTCATACATTTTATTTGGACAATACTGGACGTAATCAAGTTGGTGATTTCCGAAGAGGCTGAACCATGTCATTAGGTTCCATGGCTCTATCTCTCTCTGTTTGAGTTCTTACATTTGCTAAAGAAACTGATAAATCAGTTGAACTCAAACTTGGCATGTATTGGGCTGATGAAATTTCCCTCATGGACAGTATCTTGATTAAAATAGATATTAATCGTCTAGATTTTAATTCAAAAAAAATCAGTAGTCATTATTCTATACGTTTGTTAACTTGAGAAATAGAGTCGGGCCGGGGGGGGGGGGCTTTTTCAAACACCCACTCTTGTAATTTTCACCATATTAGAGGCTTCAAGGTTTGTGACTTTTTTCCAACTACTATCTCAGTTTGAAAAAAGATATGTTAAATTTATGATTAAATAATCAACAACTTACCCAACGGCACAGAGGTAGATTTTTGTTATATCTTTAGCATACGTCAAACTGAAGAGAAGTAACATTATTCTGTCGACATTTTATGATTTTTACATAGCACATCGACAAAATGTCAATTATCTTTCTTGTGATTTCTTTTTCATTAGAACTGATGTAGAGACTTTGAACATGGCAATCATCAAAAATTGAATGATCTTTAATTTCCTGTTTCCTCTTATCTATAAAAGTCGATGATGCAAGGGTTTCTGCACTCAGAATTTATCATCTTTTTTCAAGTTTATTTGCACCTAAAACCTACTTTCGTAAATTGCAACACCGATAATATATCATATGAAGTGGCATCAAACAATGCTTTTTCAAGAACCGCAACGACGGGGGCAGGGGGCCATGTCCTCCCACTTGTTTAAAAAACAGGATGAATGTATAATTTGTTGTGCTGCTGAAATACCCTAAGTTACTATTCATATGCTCCGACAACCCAAAATTGATAGGAATATGCTACGCAAATCCAGCTTCAATGCAGCTTATAGTTAAATAGAAGTGATGGTGTTTGATGCTATATTTGGCCCCTTACTTTTTGGAGCATGCGGAAGCATATCATGCTAGCATCTCACCATTTCAATACGTTTCAAGCACAATAGTGTTTTTTTGATGACCTTGGATGTTTGTAGTCAGCTTCAAAATATTCTAAATTCTCTTCCACATTTCAGATAACGTTAGCATCAATGTTTTTATATGATTTCTGTTAAGATAACTAAAATAAATCAAACTTTTCTGTGTCCCTCTGACGTAATTTTTAACTGTTCGTAACTCCTTTATGATCATTAAATCAGTCATCAAGTACTTTTCTTAAAAAAGTTTTAAAATTCTACCTCCTTCCCTTCTGAAAACTACCGCAAATTCACATTGAGTGCTTAATGGAAATAGGAAGAATTAAAGTGACTATGTCAAGACGCTGTCTAGGTCTAATATGCTTTATTGCTTACATCGTCATCTTTTTCGTCGTACGTGCCCAATAGACGAGACACATTCATCGCATCTTCTATATTGGGTCATCTGTTGCTTTTCCAGGATAAGGTGATGGGCCAAATTGTGTAACTTATAGTTTGACCTATTGTGATGTTCAAAAACAGGACCGGCGAAATGGTTTTAGAAGGGATAGGGGGCAAATGGGTGTGTCAATATAACCATTTTACATGCACAATGTTTCAGATCAAGTTTAGCAGAAAAAATGCAGGGGCTATCACCCGCCCCCAGTTTTATCGGCCCTGAAAAAGAAATCATTTTGGGAGTAAAGATGAATTTCTTTCTAGTGAGTTGGAATTGGCCTCTCTTTTGTCATAGAAACGTAATTCATTGTAGCGAATGGGGCACGCATTTTGAAGTGATCCTTGCATAAACCGCACTGAAAAGAAGAGCGCTAATGGAAACTAATTGAAAAGGAAACCCAATTGAGAAGTTACGTAACCTCTTTTCATCCTATACGAACTGCGAAGTCATTTTTATTACAAGCATGTCAGACACTAGCAGTTGCAGTTGCATTGCAATTTCTTTATTAGCCTATGGTACTTACTTAATCGATTCAGAACAAACTGCCAATTATTGGGGCCGACGGGACAAACACTAGATTTTTAAATCCATATCTCTACTTGCATAGAACTTTAAAAGTAGCAGTACAATCGTATAACCAAGTCACAGTGGCATAGCATTGGCACATGCCCCTCCTCCCCTGCGCTTGAGTTGGGTATGTCTCCAAATAATTAAATGTTTCTTCAGCAATATTTTTGATTCAAGAAACATGTTTATAAGGGCTTGTTTTTACGATGAAAGAAAACATCTGCCTTATTGTCGAAAGCCACCGCTTAAACCAACCCCCTCCCCCAAAAAAATTATTTCTGTCTAAGACAAACCCCAGGAGTTCACAACTGGAAGTTCAAGAGCAAATCAGGCTGGTCTGCCAAATCTGTTGCTTTCCTCTCTTGGCTTGCTGTTTACTGCGTTGCCAGCCAGAGCTGAACCTCGAAATTTAAAATTTGAAGCACTAGTCAAACCAAACCCGAATCCTGGTGTAACTTGTATCAGTCAACAGTATCGTCACCATCTTCCATCAACGTTAACCATGAGCTCTATTTTTAAATCTATCACCACAATGCAGGTTTAAATTAAATTATGATCACCATGTAACAAAAGTTCACAAGTCTTTCTTAATGCATTAATTGCCTCATTAAGTGCAGTAATTAGCTGTATCCGGAGAGACTGACTTCTACAACTTTGTTGTACATTTTTGAAAGGTTGACTGTTTCTATAATTTATTTTCATTGATGCAAGCAAGTAAGTAGTATTGATAAATAGGTAATATCAGGGTTTAGGCCATCGGCACAAATATATGTTGAGCCAATCAGTGCAAAACGGAAAAATCGATTTATGATCTCTAAGTTTCTTCTTCCATGAATGGGCTGTATCTTTTCATCTACGAAAAGTATTAGTAAGTTTCCTATTTCCATGACTTTCTGTTGAAGTGACAATGATACGCACGTTCGTGAAGGAGACAAAGTAGATACGCTCGTGATATGTTGATTGCTTTTTAAGGTTCAACAAAGCTATATTTGAACTGACCTAGATATAAGCTGACATATAACTCAGTGTAAATTTGAAACAACAGATTGGGCAAGGTCACAAAATCGATAAAGATTTGTGGACTTTATTTAAAATCTGAAAGCTTTAGTTACTCCCATTGCATTGGGTTACTTGAGTTCGTTAAAATAGGCGTACCTGCATGGCGGCTAGAGACAAGGAGACATAGAGACGAACTGTCTGAAAATGTGGCCAATTTCAACAGCGTCTTTGTCAAAACCAAAGTGAATATTATGGTCACATGGTCCATAAAGTAGATCCTTCGACCGTTTCCAAACTCCACACCAATCTATTCTTTCAGATTTAAATAAGATAATTAACGCATTACTAATATCACAATTATGATACGTAAGGCTAAGCTAACTTAATTTTGTGGTTATCTTTCAAAATTTAAAGAATTCTTTGTAAAATACACAGACCTACTGTGTTTTGATTCAGTATATCTTTAAACCTTTTACGAAACAACTTCATTAGGAGCAAATTAAGTATATTTATAAATTCAAGTTAGGGAAGAGGGAGACAGAATTCAGTGAGTGATATTTTTCTAGTATTTCTTCTGTTTTGTAGTATCTGCAATAATGTGACTTTGTCGATTTTCCTTATCATGAGCAGTATATTTTAGTAAGAGATCAGAACGCGATAATCTGAGGTGTTGAGGTTTTATCATCAGCAGTAGCTATATCGGTCACGAGATCGAAGAAAGTCTTATCTCTGGTCGGCGGCAGCTTGTTAGGAACAATCTGATTAAATCCTTCCAGAAACGAGATACTGAGTGACCTCCTCTTTGACATTTGGGCTAAATTTTGTACAGACGGCTAAGCTTTTTCACCAATCATTCTTTGAAAATCAAAAACATCTTAGCTTAGCGATAAGATTAAGATTGTGCTAAAGTAGGGGTAAAGTGAGTTTCTGGTAATTCAGGACGAACTAGGGGAATATGTAAAGACGCCTCTGTGGATTACTTTGAGGTAAAAGTGAAACAAGTTAGTGTTTGAAGAGAAACATCATGGTGATCAGAAGTCACCCTTAAGAGCAACACGGCATCTATCAAAGATAACTGTGCTGAGTTGAAAAATGAGCTAGACAAATCATGAGAGATTTCGTTTCATCTTACGATTCTTTGTTGGTTGGGGATAGATGACTTACAAATACAATTTGGATCAAGGATTCTTCCGTGTCCAACAGAAAATGCATGTTACAAGAGTAAATGAGTTACTAAGTTCAGTAGGTTTATTTAGGGGAAGCAAATGCACAATACACTCCTGAAGATAAGTTTTGAGAATCTATCCTTTTGCTACTACTTTTCTTGACCTGACTGTAATGTTGACGTTTATCATTTAAGAACATTTGTCAAATTTTCTGATGCACGTGAAAAATGGTCAATTTTAGTTAAACGAACGCTAGGATCTTTGTGATATTCTATGAAAGAGCAATTTTAAAAAGTAATTTGAAAGTCTGATGATACTTTAGTAACTAAGTATGTCAAATCGTTTGTGGCGTTTTTGCAGTCTCTGTTGAATATGTTATATGTGCATGTTGTATGCTTCGTATCTTTATCGCAAACGTCCAGCAAAAGAACACATTAACAGATAGAAGTAGTACAAAAGAAGCTTTGGTTTTAGTTTGGCTGTGGTATATATAAGTAGATCTAGTTTTAGCTACCTACTGAGTTTGTGAGAACAGTTCATCACTTTCACAAAATAAATACAATGTGAGATTTTAAAGTTATTTGAATAAAAAACTACCTTCAAAGACAATTTTAATCTCTAAACCTCTTTCACTAGAACCCGTAGTTTCCTTGTTTCATGTGTTGTAATCAAGGAGCTATGGAATCTGTAGTCAACCTTTGTCTACAGTGTCTACATTGTCAAACTTTCAGTAAATGACTTTCGTGTGTTTAAGATGGATTGAGATGTCATTGAGAACGTCAGGGAAGGATATTCTTCTGCTACGTTCATCCCATCACTTTCCTTTCTTTGCTGATGCTACTTACATTACCCCAACAAACTCATAATGAAATAGATATTATTGTTTTTGCACTCTAAAGTATAAAATGCAGTCTATAAAAAGCACATATATCTTTAGTGCCTTATAGCTCCTTCAGTTTCCTCTCATATCCATATCATGGTTCCCCTTTTTATATACCCATAACACAACGTACGTTGACCGTTTGCTGCAGTTTATTGATTTGGATATGAACGTAGACCATAACGATATTGCTTTGCAAATCAAAAATCTTGAGTTTTAGGCCATGGAATACGCCTAAAATCTTCAGGTTTAGGTCCTTTGCTTTTGAAATTGATTCAGTGAACAGAAGTTGTGCTACATATGAAAGGTCAAGCAACTGCACGTGTAGGCCTATTTACTGAGAAGTTCCAGCACTCGACGTTGTGTTAAGGATTTTAGGGAACCCAAAACTTTGAAAACTTAACTTTAGCTGCTAGATCCTTTATTACAGTTCTTGAAGTAAAGGTTATTTGAAGAAATTATTTGAATCAGAATAATCGAAAGCGTATATTTCCTTTTGTTTAAATGATTTATCCTCAAAGCGAGAAAATATGATTAGAAAGCAATGCTCAACAACATACGCAACTAAGTGTTCACATTCATATTGAAACAAGTATGATAAAATTTCTGAAGATTTTACTCGTTTTTTGTATTTCTGCAATACCTTTTCCTGGCTACAACGGAATAAATAAGAGGCAGCATTCTGATGGATTGTTTCACTTGTGTAGAGCGCACGATTATGTCTCTTTACAAATTTTCAGCTTCTTGGTTAACACGAAGGGGCACTTCGTAGATGAACCGAAAACAGTATTGCTGATTGGGGAATTTGTTGACACTTCGGATAATGACGTGTACAGATATAAGACACAATGAACACAGAAAGGGCTTATCAGAGATGTTTCCTCTCCACACGAATTAGTCTATTGATACATGTTAAACTTGCTTCACTCTCACTTTGAAAGGTTTTGCTTTTCACTGGCGTCCTATTGTCGGCATTAAATGTCCAAAAGTAGTCTACAAAGTACAGCCTTCATGGCACTTGAAATGATCACGAGAGCCTGCTAAATGAAGCTCTAATTATCGTCTTTGTAAATAGCCCTCTGAAATGCCCCCTGTTATCAAGCTATGACATGGTGCATATCTTGTGCATAAGATCCTTCAGACTATAAACTGGTAATGACTTTTGCTTCCATCTCTGACTAAAATAAACTGGCTGTCTTTCCTTGTTAATCAAGTGGAAAGTTTTGTTTGGGGCAGGGTATTAAAGTGTTGAATTCATTTTAATAGGAAGAAACATGAGCCAATCTGGAAATAAATAAATTTAATTGGATAACGATCTTACCCACTTTACGAAAGCGGATTAACAGGATCCATTGCACTTTTAATCTGTGACGTATTTTTGATCCGGTTCTCGATAAGTGTTTATGCTTGAGGTGGAAAAGGGGGTATCGAGTCTGGCTGGCGTTTACATTATTAGAACAACAAAATATCATATCAGTCCTTGTGGAGAAGATTGGATTTGAAAGGATAGGTTTGTTACCGATGCTAGAGAATCAGAATATATGTGAAAAGAAGCTGATTGCTTACCTTGTAGGGCTATTTCTATCTGATAATGCGACAATGTAAAGATACTTGACTCTTAACAACAAACATCTTCAACTATGTGAGCGAGAAAGATGTAATAAGAAAAGCAGAATTCAGGTTTTCTTCCTTAAACTGTCCTTATGTGTGAAATACTTAAGGGATGGTATGATTTCTTTATATGCGAGAGAGGTTTTATTACATTGCATGTGCTTTTGCCAGGGATAAAATAAAGAAATGAGAAACTACTAGTAGTTTAACTGGGCCAAAGCATGCCAAAAAATGTGAGAGAGCCAGTATTAAACGGATAAAGAGAAGTCTTTCCAGAGCGAGCAAATTATACATTTATGTCCTTTTGCCAAAAAAAGTGGGGAGCCATTTCCCCTACGCCCCCACGTCGCTTCAGCTCTTGTGCTATATAGATAAAGAGAAATTAGCGCTAGCAGCTAGTCTCTCTCTATCTTAGTGTCTTGCAAGATACGGCCCTTGACGAACAATACTGACGCCTAAAGAACGCTGAAAAGAAATCTTTAAAACTAACAAATAGCAATCAAAGTACTGTAAGCGAGACTTTTTCTCTGCCCTTTGCCTTCGGCCTCTTATACTATCATTACAATTTTACTCTCTTTTTCCACATTTTAATAAACCCATTACTTTCCCCCTTTAAAATCGCAAGCTTGATTGCTTGTTTCACATGAACTTCATTGCTTGTATGTGCACCTTCACCTGAATCAGAAAGGCTCAGTTTTGCATGGGTATGTGTACCTTCTCTTGGTTTGACACAAGATACATTTTAAGACATGCATAGAATTAAAGCACGTCATCCTTCAAATTTATACTCACAAAAACGGCTTATATTACATAACCTATCAAGAATGTGTACATGTTGCTGCATAAAGGAGTAAATTTTCAAAATATCAATGGTGAAGCAATTATTCAGGTGAAAGTTTATGCGGAAATTTGACATGTAATAAATTGAGTTTTGAGCGCGGGCTGTATCAAGAGTGGACCAGGTACCATTCTCTTCCATTATGTGAAACTATAAGGTGTTGCTGAATGCAAAAATACAGTTTAATCGTTCCAAGTTCCTTCACAGTGTGCTTTCCTGTACTGCAAATCCCTCGAAATTTTAGATCTATCCCAGCACTGCTTTTCTTATGAAGTGAATGTAATTCTGCCTATCTGCGTTTGCGTGGTGCTACATTATCCAAGAACTGCTGCAACAATGGAAGGTAATATAGAAGTAACACCTTTATTATAACTATATAGATGAAATATCAGAATGTGAAATTTGACTACTTGGATTCAGTGCTCGATGCTAATTAAAATGACCGATACAAAATTTTTACTAAGCATTAAATAAATGTATTGAAATAATCGAATTCGTGAGAATAGTATTGTTATCTAACTTACAGGAACATTCACTTATACCCCAGTCTCTTAACTGAAAGATTAAAACCCCATTAGAGTTTTGCAATTCCGATTGGCTTACTGTATATTTTACCCTAACATATTACAAAAAAGAATACATAATAGTGCTGTACTGATAGTGAGGAAGCTGGTTAACACGAAAAAATATCACGAACGTCTGGTGCTAGGGATCTAAAGAACGATCTGTTGAAAAGGAATTAACAATTCTTTCTGTAGATCAATCAACATCTTATGAGAAACAATCAAGTGGTAAAGTCGTTGGCCACATAGAATTTTAGTGGCGCGATCATTCTTAGCTGCTGGCGCCGATATAATAAACCTTCTAATTGTAGCAATCTTGTAAATTGTAAAGTGAATAAAATAGCTTATTGTATGTCCGTTACAAGAAGAGGAAAGGCAACCCTTTTACATTTGTGACACATAGATTTTAAGCAATACAACAAGACAATGTTGTCTTCCGGTACTTAATGGGGTGAAGGTGCATAGAAGAAGTTAATGGGGATGCATCAAGAAACTGACTATAATCCCCATCGGGCCTTTGATGTTCCTCGTTATTTAGTTCTCTATGAAGGAGAAGTATGTGTAGATGTAACGTCCTATTCACAAATTCAGCTATGGTATCAATGTTCTGAAAACGAATTACTTAACTTAAAATCACTTTTGAACATTTTAAAACGTGTTTATAATGATCACTTATTCAAATAATAAGAATTGTTTTGATTCCGCATTATTAATACACTGTTTCTCGGAAAGAAATGGCCTTGGATGCTGGATCGAATTGCTTACATTTTTAAATAAGCCATCAAAGTATGTTAAGTTACGTATGTAGATAAACCATGATTAAGCCCGAACTTAGTGAAATCTCTTCTCTGTAAGTAATCGATCTTGGCTGATACAAACTGCATGTCGATCGTGTTTTTTACTTAGTCCTAGTTAAGACATCTACTGGTACTTGTTGTTTAATGACTTTATCTGAAACTCTTAAAATATTATCTTTCCATTCCAGGACTACCAAAATTTATTGTTTCTGTACCAAACATACAATAGGAAATATCTTTGATAGAAAAATTCATACACAATTTAAACCATGAACCAGTCAATGGATCATAGATGGTTTCATCCATCTGCCTATCCACAACATGGCGCATATCTTGAAAATGGAAATCCAATGATATACGGGGAACTCCTTGATGCACCACAAGGATATGGCAATGGAAACAATATGCATAACTACCATCATATGGATAACAAGCTTTCCATCCACTGCTACGAAAGAGGGAACCATCTTGGAACTTTCCCACATATTGTTCGTCACCAGGTCTCCGATCACCAAGGTGGCGGAAACCATGATTCAGGTCCAAATGGAAATCACAGTACATCCTGCAGTACCAGACTCTATCTTCCATCATCTCTTTGTGAGAAGGAGGCACATATGAATTCGCAAAATGCTCCCCAGTATCAGAATGGAAATGCATCAATGCATTCACCGTATGCCACGACTCCTTACATGCAGATTGAAAAAGCCCCCTCTCTACCTGGCAGTTCCCTAAAGGGTCATCTGAATGAGGGTGCTAGCTTCCCTCCTGTCGATGACAAATCACAAGTGAAGTATGATATTGCTGCTTCTAGTTACGGTCTATCATCGCAGCTCTATAATCCTTATGCTCCGCCGTCAGATTTTTATGGCGGATCAGTTCCGTGTGGAATTTTCAATGGATTTAGCAAATTCAGAATAGAAGACAGATTCAATGCCGGTAAGTTCGAAATTTTTTGATTACGTAAAATGCGGTGGAAAAGTGATGACGTCACAAATCATAAGTTACGGAAATAGTAAGATTTGACCCCAGGTATCTAAAGGCAACCCTGGAATAGTCTGTTTAGCAAAGTACCAGACCTGTAGTGCACATAGTATTTAAACTAAAGGCGTTCTAATTTCAAAAATCTCCCGTCAAAACTCTGTTGATATTCCTTGGTTCCTTACGTTAGGAACCAGCAACAAATAAGAAGGCTTTGTTACAGACATTTAAAACTTTGAAAGCTGATTCGGCGTTGGGAAAGAGCATCATTCTCACATTTGGCTATCGGCGTTCTTTCTAATAGTGAAAATTGAGCATTTTTCCGTAATTCAAATATTTTCAAAATCGTGACGTCACACTTCCCCTCCGCATACCTACATAAATTTTATTACCAGTTCAACACATTACTTTCAAAACTGCATGCATCACTTCGACCTATTTGATGTAATCCATTGGTTTTTACGCTTGTTACAGCAATTTTTGATCAACAAATTTAAACCTTCTGCTGAGGACAATGATTTTACAGCTTTGCTAAGAATTTTGGATAAATTTTTTCCGTTTAAAAATGAAATCAGCGTCTGTAAAAGTGCAATTTCATTTTCTGTTGATACCTCATCGTCGTGATTGCCGGTAGTAGCATACGGCTGATGATTAAACGTTAGTTTCCACAAATTCATGCCCGTTAAAATCCTAAAAACGTAAAAAATACCCAGTTGGTACAAAAACTGTACTGTTCTGCCCAATGTCCACTTTTCTGCCTCAAACGCTCCCTAAACGGAAAATATATGCCTTCACATTCTCTCTAATAGAACGCCCCTAAAAGGGGGTACGTTCACCGGTAGGGAAATATGGCTTTAGCATCTTGCTACATGCTGAAAGGAATAAAGTTCCTTATTACCATTATATTTATTCTGCTACAAATGACGAGACAGTAAGCATATGATGGTCGAGACCATCTTCGAGGCTATTAGGAAGTTACGTTCTCTCTGACAGAAGGTTTAACTCAATGCTTCCCGTTTTCATGTGACTGCCTTTCTGCCTCTCTTGCAGTTTTCTCTCATAAAATCACTATATATATGTATAATTCCCCTACCTTTACGGAAGTGATATTTGTAGTTGGACATGTCTTCATTTATATTGCAACGCTTATTGAGGTTACAAATTCTGATTACGTAGCTAACTAACATGATACATTTTGACACTGAACCTTCGTTGTATCTAGGCCATGTCTCAACATTACATTCACAGGGATAAAGAAAATCAGATCCGTTACAGGTGTCCACTATTTCACACTTGTAGGTTTATTCTGTAGTTTTCAGCTATAGTTTGGTACCTCTGCCATTTCTTCTGCTCACACATGTTCTTCGTACTTGTACCTGTAAAGAAAAATTGATTCAATTCTAGTCTAGGCGTGCTTAGTTGCAACAGTTTCAAAGGCTGCTATTCTTCTTATCACAAACTTTATTGGTTGTCTTGGGAAACATCCTTTGATATAGAATGCCATCTCTGATATTGGAACTGTTGCCGATAGTTTATCCTTGGCATTATTTGTCGAGCATAAGGTCAGATGAGAGGTTTGAAGATTCCTGAAGTACCGTTTTGCTTCTGTCAAAACACTTTCCAAATCGCGGCCAAAGTAGTAACAGGATCATGTCAATTTAAAGAAGTAACAGGACATGCTAATAATGTCAAAGAGAACAAATACTTAATTATATATATAAATGTTCTGATATCTTCTCAAAGATATTATCGCTTAGCGACAGCGAAGAGGCCTAGCAGAGAAGCCAGAGACCAGAAAATCATTGTAATAATCGTTTACAAGCTGCTTACTGAAACGATGATGGAACTTTGTGTACAGTTACTTCACCCTAACTGCAGATTGTACATAAACACCTCTGCTATCTATTTAAACTGCGCAGCTGAATGTTACGGAATATAGGAGAAATAAGCAAACAATTTTATATCGCTCCTGTGAGCATAGCTTTGTCTGTGTTTTAGGCAATTGCAATACTCCTTTCTTTTACAACCTTTCTGAATTGCCCACCTTGTACTTTAATGGATGGGTCCTCCTCTGTTGTGTGTGCGCCTTTCAAGTTTTGAAAGCCACTATTGACTTGTCACGTGGAATACCACGAGAAAGAATTTACAATACACTATGTCAATGTGACATCACAATATTTTGAAAAGAAATAAGTAAAGAGTTTTTCATCGGCCTACGAGTTTCCTTGTCAGCAAAGGTAGTCGGCTCAAAATTTCATACTTAAATTTTACAATTAACCCGACATGTTCCTTAGTAATATTGCTATAACGCCTTGTTGTATACAATTACTTCATAGTTTTAAGAAGTGAACACAAATTAGCACAGTTCCCATTCACCCCACTACTCAAGTGACTCTAACATTTGTTTGTCGTTTGTTTAAAATGAATCTTGAAGCTACATTTTTATCATTCTGACGTACTTACGAATTGATTTACGAAAGTAAGCTTTCTTTTGATTACATCACTTAAGCTTTTCTCGCTTTGTTATTCTCAGGAAGACTTTGAGAGAGCTGACTTGCCCAACCTATAACTAGAGCTGTAGGCTAGTGTTTTTTTAAATAGACTATTTAGGTTGGTAACCGTCCACATTACTGAACAGGAAATGCTTATATATGCATCCTACTGCATCTCACAGCCTTTAGTTGTAAATGTGAAGCGATGATAAAGCTTTGAAACTTGCGGTTAACTAGAAGGATTTCCTGACGTGGTTGAGTTGTTTAGTGACAAGCAGTGTCTTTCGACGGGTCACAGAATTCTTACATCCTGACGTCGCCTCTTATAGTATATTAACTGCAAAATAGAATATTTACAGGCACTACCAGTTTTTGGCAAGAGGAGGACCTGTGCCATAAAGTGATTTTGGGGCCCTTCACGGTCATTTATTGTACTGAATGAAGCTGTGCGGGGCCTCCCATTTCCATCTTAATTGCGGGGCTCTGTGTCGCGGCCTTAAGACCGGCAATGCTTACAGGGAAGGATAAATCTTTGGTATTATCATTTTCGAATGTTTACATGATAGAGAACGCAGCATCTGAATGCTATGCTGAACGGTGTGTAGCTTTAAATGAGCAATTAGTGGATGATTGGAAAAAGTAATAGGACTCGTGTTAGAAGGTAGAGGAAAGTTGAATAAGACGTTTTGCATGAGAAATAAACAAGCAAACAAAAGGATCGATTTGGACTGATTATGATGGCAGCGTTTAGTTTCTGAGCAAACAATATAATCCACTTAATTATCTGATTTCGCAGTTGGTAAATACTTTTAAAAACAACTAATGGCAACAAAGCTGGAGGACACTTCAAATAAACACGCATCTCTGACTTTTAATTACAAAAACTAAAGTGTGAATGTATTATTCCAATTTACTAACCAAATGCTTGATTTAACTCTACAATTACGCGTGGTCTAAATGATTGTGGGAATATTTTAAAGATACAAGTCTGAAGAAAAAGCAAATGACGTCATATAAAAGAAGAAATCAAGAAATTGAACTTACAAGATGCATCCACCAGAAACTTGGGTTGAATGACAAGTGTTAAATTTTCATGCTGATGTAAAAGGAAGTATACAGGCTGTAAATGGCAGAGATTGCAGTACACAGGAGAGCAGCATGTGATCATCATGATAAAGAAAAGTGGCGAAGTACTGACGTTTGCAAAAACAAACATCCATATTTCCCAAAATTAATTAAAAGCACACCATGTGCCGCCAACTATAATTCCGTCAGGGTTACTGCAAAATCACGCTCTCCACTTTATCTAATTTATCTCTCTATCTACAGTGAAAGATTCATTTATCAAAACCAAAAATGCCTTTTCTCAGGTTCGCATTCAGAAGTTCGTTTATAACATACCCGTTTTTCAATGACACAAGTGACCAAAAACGTATCATATATTTCATATTGTCAACAATATTTTCCGATCTTACTATATCTTTGGAAAAATTATTGCTTTCACGCATGATCATGGCTTTGACCAGTGTCTGATGGAAATTTTCAGCAGCTATGAATTCCTTGATTCAACGCAATTTCACGTGCTGTACCATAAATGAACTCCTCAAAATCATTATTTAATCGTAACTCCTTTTATCGTCTCTTCTTTGGCTTCTGCTCTTGTGCATATTTACTCTCGTCCCTTTCAGTTTATAACTAACTAAATACCCTTTGAAGTCGGATTGTTCTAGGTTTCCACCATAAAAGCCTGTGCATTGTGTTGCACTTTCCCACTGAACATAAAATGTTGCAACTTGCTACTTTCCCCTTCGCGGTGTCTCAACATTAATTATTTAATTTAGTCTATGATTGGTTGCTTTTAAACTTAAGAGCTTTACATTCCTATTTTGTTGTTACTTTGCCGTGCTTTATGGTTATTTCAAACATACACATGGAGGAATTGAGATGAAAGGTTTTAAAAGGATGTTAGAGAAGTAAAAAATACGTTGTCATTGGTACTCAATCTCAGTGATAACACTACTTTACATTTCTGTTGTTCTTAGCTTTGAAAAAAATTTCCTATCACATCCTCGATAGCAAAATTTTAAAGGGCTTAAACAGATAGATTGACATAGTAGCAGTCCTTTCTTCGTCAATTTCAATGGCGGAGAGAGGCTGGCATACAGGCGGATGTTGATGTCTACTGATAGAATACTGGAAGTTGATATGCAAACACATGTAAGAGATGGAAGTATATGATAATAAAGTTAATACCAGGGATGCTAAAAATGTTAATTCTTGTTAAAATAATCACGTTTCAGCTATATTTTACAGGCAGGAATATACTACCCTCTAAACATAAGACATAGTCTACGAAGTGCCAGTAACAAGCATAGAGTGGCATTGCGCTTCCGTTGCTCTAAAGCAAAGCATATCAACGAAGTCTATCTTTTCATTTCTGTCACAGGTGAAAGAAGGGAGTGTATCAACTGTGGAGCAACATCGACCCCACTTTGGAGAAGAGATGCTCTTGGACAGTACTTATGTAATGCGTGTGGTCTTTACCATAAAATGAATGGTGCAAGTAGACCTCTCATAAAGCCCAAAAGGCGGATGGTAGGTTTATAAATATTTCATTAAAGACAAACCTCATAGTTTCTCATGCAAAACCTACTATCATTTTTCTATAGTTTTCCTCTCTGTATATCTTTCTTGGTGTATATATATATATGACACAAGCTGGTAACAAGCTGATAAGCTTTCGAGAATCTTTCTCTTCTGCAGGCCACTCAGTGTGTAAGAGAAAAATATTCTCGAAAGCTTGTCAACTTGTAACCAGTTGTTGTTTTTTGTCGTCTTACATATTTTTACAATGGTTTCAGTTCTGCTGTTTTAAAGGATTATATATGTAATAATCGTAATCGTTTGAATATGCCATTGTTAGATGAGACTGTTCAAATGTAACTTAGTTTGAAATAGACATTAATATCTCAGGTTTAAAAATAATTAGTATCATTATTATTGATATTCTTATGTTATTATCATATATCATCATATTATCAAAGAAAAGCAGTGAAATTAAAATTTGTGTCGTGATTTAAGTGCCACTTATGACGTGCAAGTTATTGATTTGTTAATGAGTGCTATAAGAGGGATTGCGACAGATAGTAAATCATTTATACACTTAATTAACAGGTTGGAGATAGAACAGACAGAATCTGATTATGTCATAAAAAAAAGAAGAAAGTTGCATCATACAATGTACTTATTACATTTTCTGTCGACGTGACAAGAACTGGCCTGAGCCCAAGTTACTTTTATGGTAGAAGTTTTCCTTTCGATTTATTTTAATTACATTTCCACTAATTGAATAGGTTATTATTAATAGAGGGTACTTGTTATTGTTGTTGCTGCTGTTGTTTGTTTTTTGCTGTTGTTGTCAACTTTTTCTTGTGAACTGGAAAAATTGTATTCGCAGTTTAATATGAAAATGACTCATCAGTTAGTGATATAGTGAATCCCCAGGGTGCTCCAAGGTCATACCGTTAAGATCTGCAATGCTTCCCTGAACACATGTTTATGCAAAAAAAGACTATTTGCCCTTGCTTTAGTGGGCCGTGTTCTTTGCTTCATTAGCAACTTTCGTTGAAAAAACGTCAACGAATAGTAGCTCATATTTTGTGTGGTTGAGGCTCATTGCTTTTGTGCCTTTAGCTTTTATTTCATGGGAATTGTAGAGAATCCAATAAGAGGCGCCTTTTTATCATAACTGAGATGTCTACTCACTAGACTTCCTAACTTTAAGTTCTGCGAAACTTCCATAAGTAATATGAGGACGGCATCCGAGTCAACAGTAAGAATGATGATTATAAACACAATGCTAGAAATGCATATAGTGTACGTTTAATGTTTTTACCAAGTAGTAAAATGGAAAGTATAAAAATAGAGACACAGAAATGTACAGTTTCTCGTTAAGGCAGGAGTAGTAACTTTCAAAACATAGTCAAAGGTCTGACATCGGTGAAGTGAACAAGTTTGGCTTCGACAAACATGGCACCTTGAACTTCCAAAAATACGGTATTCTTTTCTACTGTCACTTCAAGTGTATGATAAAGCTATTTAAGATTGCTGCATCCCTATATCTATTATCATAACTTTTTGCATTCACCTTTATAGTCACAATCAAGGCGCACGGGAATGTCATGTACCAATTGCAAAACTTCGCAGACAACACTATGGAGGCGAAACTCAAACGGCGAACCAGTGTGCAATGCCTGCGGGCTCTATTTCAAACTTCACAAGGTATACTTTTAGAAATAAAATGGTCTCATGTCATTTTTTAAAGGAGAAGAACTTTTACTGTGATTTGCAAAAACATTGGAAAGTGCAACGCATGGAAATAAACAACTATTGCATAACCATCACTAGGAGCTTGGGTGGTACGTGTTCTTTGTTGCATATGGAAGATTAAATAAATATGTCATTTAATGCAATATTATGAGTCATGGTAAAAAGTTGTTGCAGTACAACTGGCAACGGTAAAGAAAATCATAATCTGGCACTCTACAGCCGAATTTCAAAAGGGAGTTAGTTGCTATTAAGAAAGTTATCTACATTTCGCCAATAGCATAATTCATCAGTACCCTTGTTATGATTTATCTGTGTTGATATAGGATCTGTTTCATTTGAATTGCCGTGTTGCAAGCTTAGCACTATATCCAAAAGACTGTCTACCCTGCTTGATTGCTATATATTTATTGTAAGCGATATTTAAATGGGTTGTCTTGCATTGCATTGTACTTCAGGCCACAATTCTATGTACAATGTATTATATTGGACCCTATTGTATCTATTATCGAATTTTTAATCATCATTACAATGGATAATTATTGAAATGCAGTGAATTGTGTAACGACGTAAGAAGTTAATACATTGAGAATTTATTTTAGAAGTTTATTTACAATCAATGAGATAGAGAATAATCGTAAGTCGTGTCTTTTAGTGTCCCACAAAATAAATTGAATATACAAAAAACTCTTCTCTGTTACAGACGTAAATAAACGAAATATCTAAATGAATGCATAAAAGAATAATGTTAGCAATAATAATGTAAAGTTTGTAAGGTTTGAAAACTATGTTTTCTTTTTAATAGATTAATCGACCGCTGACCATGAAAAAAGACGGCATACAAACACGAAATCGCAAATCATCGTCCAAAAGCAAGAAACTTGTGAAAAAAGGAGTCCAATTTACAATGGCTACTTCTATTTCCTTCCAGTCTTCTGTCAAGATACCTGCAGATATTCAAGCTCACTCCTTGGTGGCAGAAGATTTAGGAAGTCCAAATGATCTGCATGGCACGCTATCGGCTGTGAGAGGAGGAGTAGATGTCTGACTAAGTGCATCGATAGATTGACATCGATTAAAGCTAAGCAATGAGTTGTTTCTTAGGCAGCATCAGCGCTTTCACTGTTAATAATTTCTCTCTACAACAAAAGCTGCTTGCAAATGATAAATTATCCGTGCATACCTTGTGCATCTTCAGAATTTCTTAAAATTAGTGAGGCAGTGAACAGTAAAAGTCAAAAACGAAATTGTAATATTAACAATATGGTCTCACAATATGATGAATAGCCACCCCTTTTCTTTTCTATGGCTAACAATCCCAAGTGGATTAGACTTTGGTGATCGTAGTCGTATAAAGTGTTTTGTTTTAGTTGCACACAATATTTTTATGTCACGGAACCTCGTTTAGTACAATAAGGCTAGTAGTGTAAGAAAGGCATACAAATTATTTGTCAGCAGATTATACTGGAGAGAGAAAATATTATTCTCAGAGCACCAGAGTTAGATCAGCGGACTTGTCAAAAGGTGGCCTAACCTTTTTAACATTCCCAAGCTTTAAATAGACGTCAGCACCTCAGTGGCGGTTTCAGGGGGAGGCCGACAGGGCCATGGCCCGAGGCCCCGAACCTGTAAGGGGCCCCGAGCCTCAATTCCAAGAAAAAAGGATGTTTCTGACTGCCTATATTAAGTTGATGGAAGTAAGTAAAAACTCGAAACTGTATCCACTGGAAGGAATAAAAATTCTCAGGAACTTTCGCAGTACGATCATGTCTGAGCTTCCTTGCAATGAATGACGTCATAGGGCCCCGCATTCTTCAAAACCGCCACTGCAGCACCTACAAGCTCAAGAGAAAATGGAAGTATATGCAGGCACTCACAAAGCCATTCAAAAGTACACCACGCTCTTAAAGATAATGTGGATGTCCTTTTATTGTCATTTTATTTGGGTACCTGGAATTCAGGAATATTGAGGTAAAGACCTCCAGAAGTACAATATAATGTAAACTATATCTCATTTATCTATTTTATGACATTGTACTTGCCATTCGGTTGAGGTGACCTATAGTCTATTGTAGAAATCACTTCAATAAACAATTCACTGTAAATAAAAAACATGCTCGTGTTCGATTTCTCTGTTGTTCTGACATCGGTGTATAGTAAACAATACTCTTAAATTTTTGCGGGCCTCGAGTATGCCTAAGGAATTATTCACCTAATCAGATAACAAGCCGCTAAAGTGTTACATTCTGTATGAGTTCTGCGTTTTGGCCCTCTCTGCTATGTTACAAAAAGAGAAGTAACCCACTCCATCTCCTGATCGCTTATGTCTACGTTCGTAAGTCAAAGTCAAGCACATTTGGAAAGTTCACTGTAATTGGCTGTCTTGCAAGTACCACTGTGTTTTTCAGCGTCCTAACACATTTTACCGAACCCTTCTTTATTCATACAAAGGTAAAAAATAACGCTTTTTAAATGCCTCGTTTCTAATTCGGATGAAAAGTGGAAAGGCATCCTTCTTTTATTCGATGTTTATGACGCTAGTTATGAGGTGCAAAAGAATGGCCTTTCAGGAGGATAAGCAGCTTCCACAATTATAAAGATGCATTTGAGGGATAACACCTCCTACCGTTAAATAATAAAAAACTACAAAATTTATTTGACTCAATATTTAACAGATTCCAAGGCAAAAGAAAAGTTTCTAGATCATTGAGAATGAGTTATTATTTCTATACAAGGTCAACTGTTATCCTTTGGTTTGCCACTTGAATGCTCATTTTAGTTGAGGAGAGATTATCAGTAGTGGTATATTGGATTGTTAAAATAGGAACTCACTACAAGGGGAGGGGAAGAAGGGAAATACTGAGGCCACAGGCACCCACAGCCTTTTACTTGAATTTTGTAAAACTTTCTTTTTACCGCTTACATGCTACTTCAATGCTCATTTAAGTTAATGAAATATTATCAGCAGTGGAGTCTTAATGTTAGAATAGGAACTCGCTACAGAGGCAAGGGGAAGAGGGGAGGTACTGAGGCAGCAGGCATGCCCAGCTTCTTACTTAAATTTTATAAAACTTTCTTTTCACCCGTTACATGCTACTCGAATGCTCATTTAAAGTTGAGAAGAGATTATCAGTAGCGGAATCTTGATGTTAGAAAAGAAACTCGCTACAGTGGCAAGGGGAAGAGGGGAAGCACTGGGGCCGCAGTCAACCACAGCTTTTACTTGAAATTTGTAAAACTTTCTTTTTTCCCCTGACATGCCACTTTAATACTTATTTTTGTTGAGGAGAAGAGATTTACACCTTCCATACTTAATTTCACATAAACTTTATGAAGGTACAAGCCATGATTTTCTCTGTCGCCACTTTTCTTAAGAGTTAAACAGTGGAATCATAATGTAAGGAAAGGAACATGCTATACGGGACAACGGAAAAGGTGACGCACTGAGACCGCAGACACCCCAGCTTTTTACTTCAATTTTTCTAAACAATTTCGATCTTCATATGCCAGTTGAAAGCGAATATTGAGATTGGGAATAAAGATTTATATCTGCAATGATAAGTTTTAAATAAAACTTCATACAAGCGCAAGCGTTTACATTGTCTAACCAATAATTTTCTTCAACATTCAACAAATGAATTTTGATATTAAGCAAAGAACTCGCTACAGGTCGGATCTAAGACGGGATGTACCGAGGCTGCAGGCTCCATGCTTTTTACTTCATTTTTTGAAAGCTAAGTTTCAATTTTTTACATTCTCTACCTGGTGAGAATGCACAGTGTTTATACAACGTCTGCACTTTACCATTGATCGGCATTTAATGCATAAAATTCAAAGAGATGTAGAAGCAGAAACTACCAAATTTCGCGCCAACTATTGTGTCACATAGGGCAGGCCTTCGCTCTGAGCTCGACAAGACAAAGTCCGTTCCGTCTCTTAAACGCTGTGCGCTACAGGTTGTAGAGCACTAAACACAGGATCAGCTATTAGAGGAACATGCTATCCTTTTGCCAGTTGAAAGCTCATGCTCTTTTAAGAAGAAGGTCAAGCATGGTTATCCAAGTGACATCTTGATCAAAACTTTCAAACACTAATCCTATTGTTAAAGTTGGCAATCAGACCAAGACGTGTGGTGAGGCTGATAGACGAAAAACGACAAATCAATCAGGTTATTCTCTGGTATATTCAATTATGTAAAGACATAATGTGTTGGCTCAATAAATGGGTCAGGGTCATTGATAGACAATGAGTAATACATGTCTGACTAAGTAGATTTAGAGTTTTGAACAGGCGTTATACAAATTCACAAACATCTGCTTCAAAGTAAATTTGAAAAGTTTTTTTCATTTTTTTCTACTCCAGGTCGTGATAGCCCAAGGAAGTGAGTAAATTATCCCCCCACCCCAACCCGCTTTCTTTTAGCACTCTTATAGTAAATCGATACGAAACGTGGAAAACTTGAATTGGTCACGGGAGTCTCGGATGATGACAATTTCCTTCTGATATTATATCTTTTTTAAAGCCTGGTCACATTTTTTTGAAAAGATTTGTAGTTCGATTATATTTTGATCAAAATATGTATGTTTAGAGAGCTAACTTTTCCTATCTTCTTTACCGGGCAGCTTTTCACAAATCAGACATGTTCTGAAGAGAACGGCTGCTGCATGCTCCATTAGCTTAAACAATTAACTCACTTAGAACCAGAATGAAGTCATCCTTATGCTTACCTACCTACTGCTTTTGGGATAGTGAACAGTTTATTCATAAAGAAGGTCTATTGCCGGAGGGGAGAAGAACTAGACAAACTATGGCGCAAAGGAGGAGGGATTGAGCGACAAGAATACGTTTTGCGAAGTGAATAACAAGATATGTCCTTTTCTTGTCATTCTCATTGCCCTTTTTAATAATTTCCGTGTCGTTGCTGCCGTGAAGAAAATTTTCTTTAACGAATGCAACAAATATCGAATAACAGCTTACTGATCTTTCTACTGCAGTTGGACTTACAGGTGCATACTGAAACCTCCGCAAGAGAAAGGCGCGGAGCTATTGTCCCAACGAACAAATTTTATTGAATAAAGTCGTGCCTTACAATAATAATACAACAATACTTTTCCAAAAAGTAGGGAACACGTGTCACTGCTGCTGGCTGTTATGGCCCTGCTATCGGTTAGCTGAAACCTTTTACATCGGCTGATGTTTCCATGCAGAAACTTGGGAAGTCAAGTTCTCTGATATTGTGAAATAGACGAGAATGTAAAAATTGTTATAACGGATAGGTGTCGGTAAGACATGGTGAGTTTCCAGAGGGAGAGGGAGTCTCTGAACCTGCACAGTATCGGAAGAAGGGAGGAAAGGGGTCTGAAAATCCAACTTTTACAGATGCGTCCCTTATGACTGGATCTAAGCAATTGATACTATAATGTACCTGCGATTAGGGCCATGTTTCATTTGTACTGCTAAACAAGGGAAGATAGGAAAGCTCTACAGTTTTGTAAGGCCTAAAGGACACTCCCCGTTTCATAGATTAGGATAATATTTCATTCTTTATCTGATAACAATATTTTAACCATGATGTCTACAATTAGAGTGGTCCACACACACTACGAGTTGCGTTCTTTCTGGTGTTAGGATTCAAGTGTAACTAAGGAAATTTCACGAATCAAGTGTTAAGTGTGGAAATGGCATTGTAAGAGTGCTTCATAGGGAGTAGGGACAAATCCTGTCTTTCTTTTTCTAAACTTAACTTTTCAATAGGGGTCACCCTTTGATTGGCGCCGCATTTCGACTCAAAAGTTATCAACTAGCACCACAGTTTTAGTTTGAAGTATACGGCATCATTTACTTCACCATTCAACCTTCTATTTCCTCTGACGAATGAGGCTTTCACTTAACCAGAGGTTACTCAACCAGAATATTACACAACTTAATTATGCTAAAAATTAACTTAATTCAAGTTTTTTTCAGACACCGGGCAGGTCATAACCCTAATCAAAATCTCTCTAGTTTATTATTTAGTGACCGTGGCAATGTCTACCCTGAAAAGGGATTTATCGATTGGACGAAGCAGTTCTATTGTAATCAACCATTTCGGCTGAGTTCCTTGACAAAAACTTGAGACAGCGTTGTCACCAATCTGCATACGTCTGTACAACATAAAATTTGTGGGAAGAGACATTCCTCGACTGATTCTTGTCCATGTTTTTATTTAAATTACTCGAAAATTCAAACAAAACCAATAAAAACATTCGAGCTTTTTTCTACTCAGAGACTTCTCATATATGTGTGTACGTACTCAGGCAGACACAATAGCAATAACGAAATGCATAGTGTAGAACTCAATAAACATGAAATGTATACGGCACTGGCGGGGATTGAACCCAGAACCTCCCATACCGAAACGATCCCCTTCAGTGCCATGTGCATTTCATGTTTACTGAGTTCTATACTATGTGTTACATGACTGCTTGTTTGTCTGACTGAGTACTTATCTGTGGAAAATGGCACTGATGAAGCTAATTGCGACGTTAAAATAATGGCGTGGGGTGGTGAGAATGCGGGATCGACTTCCAGGATTTTCGATTAACTATGGTACTATTTAGTAGGCTGTTTTCGGTGTTGGAGATCCTGGCTTTAATCCCCACCTCGGTAATGAACATTTACATTTACACCTGCCTCCGTTCTCGAGTTTTACATGAGCCCATCTTACCTTGTACTAAAGGTTACGCTCTTTTCAACTGTTACAGGACTAATTATGGTTTCTGAAGCAGTCCAAAAATTTTGAGTACTACACGAACAAATTGATACCTTTCCCTTACCCGACACTGTCTCAGTTACCCGAACATTATAAGCTTTATCTTTAGTTAAGTATCTACCTTCTAAAAGGTAGTTATTCTTGTTTCCTCACTTTCATCAAAGGGTCCCATTTATAGCCCCTTATGCTTGACGCATAAGATTCATGCAGTGCTGATCAATCATTCTTTGAAAGTTTGGCATGGAAGAATAGTTCATCTTTGACGTGTTGGCGTTAAAATCATACTTACTGGTGAGTATTTGGGAATATGTTTATCGGCTAACTTAAGAAATACCTTAGTAACATTAAATTTACCTTCTTCACTAAATGGCGAGTTAAAGAAGATGATGTTGCGTTCATGTTTCTTCGGCTAAGCGCGCGAGGTACAGGGTTGGGTTCAAAGGTGAATCTGTGATCATATCTTCTGGCCTTTTGTGCTGCTTTGTAAATAGGCGAATTGTTTTTGAATGACTCTAAAGGTTAGAGATACGTTTGTTTATGGAAGATGATATTTGCTTTATGACAGATAGAGGATGGTCAGTGTCGGAATGAATGTATAAGGGTTTATTACCAGGTTTCCTGTAGGGGTAAACTTTACACGATAATAAATTTAGTGTTGAATGTACGGAGTTAACTTATGCTAAATTTGTTTCTATGTTTATCTTAAATCTTCATTCATGGAATACCTCAGTTATTTCCCTTCGTTCTTTTCAGCTATCCTGCCTGTTGCATGCGGATCAAGGCTAATCTAACGCCCCGATATAGTCCTACGTCTTCACTACTAAAAATACCAGCAATGCGCATGACCCAATACGTCCGCAAACTTCTGCACCATCCAAACTGCTCATGGTTGCATGGATACGCTTATTGTTATCCTTCTTCACCAATGGCTTATCATCCTTAATGATCTACGACGATGCATAATGATATTAAAGTTTTTGTCTTTTACAGAAGCGTCTATAGTCTAAGATTTTATTCACTCTTCCATTTTCACTTTTGGTTGAATTTATTAACTTACAAGGCGTATTATTGAAGAAATTGTATTTACTATCACTCCTAACCATAAGTTTCAAAAAGCAATCTCTTTTATCAGTTATCTCAGTTCCATCGCTCATTACTGTTTCCTATCCTATCTTGTTCGTTTACAGGTGAAAGACCTTAAATAATACATCGATCCTTCAGCCAGTTTGCATCCCTTTGTTTTATAGCCATGGAGCAACTGGTTGTATCTACCTCGATCCATTTTTCAAATTTTCGTAGTTTTATTGGCAAAGACGAAGCGTTCGCCTGAATTGTATGTCTTCATGACCCAGTTTCAAGAGGTTTAGGGCAAAGTGTTATGACCGCTAAACTGTGCTCTACCGTATGAAGAAGATCCACTTAAAATTTGTCAGTTCAATTACCTGTGCAGGATATCTATTCGATCATCATCTAAAACTGAATGCCTTAGGTGTCTCAGTGTCTAAGCCTTCCTTTTTATTTCCTCTAGAAATACTTTCCATGACAATCGTTTAAAAAACATTCTACTATATCAGAGATTATGAAACACATGTCTTTTAAAATCTCTGACCATATTGAAGAAACACTTAACGTATAGCTCATTAGTAGGTACGTGGGTGTTTTGGTCGAGTAATTGAAAGAAATTGAAAGTAATTTCTACTCGCGTATTCATTTATATATATATATATATTTAAGTATAAGAGATCTCCCACACTTTTCCATTTCACTAAATAGGTTCGGTTCGAAGCGGGCCAGCGCCTCAAGCACTTCATGTTTAATGAGTTCTATACTATGTGGTTCATGACTGCTTGTGCGTCTGCCTGAGTACTTATATCAATGAAATGGCATTGAAGAAGCCAACACCAAAACCAAAAACGTTTACTGGTGGTGGTGAGAATTCGGAATCGACTAGCCGGATTTTCGACTTTACTATTGCACTATTTAGTCTTCGTTTTCGGTGTCGGAGATCCTGGGTTCGAACCGGGCGAGCGCCTCAAGCACGTCATGTTTAATAAGTTCTATATATATGTAATATACATATTTTCTGTTAATATCTCCGTTCTATTTGGAAGAATTACTATAAGCTCTTCACCTATGACAGACATCCTATTTTCGGATCACATGTCCGTGCACTGTAAACTCCACGTGAAAAAGCATCACTAAAGAGAACTCAAGTACCTTATGGAATATTTTTCAGTCAATTGATGTTACTATTTTGGGAGAAGATCTTGGAAACACATATCTTTCTGAAAATATGCTCTCGATAGGGTTAAAAGAACTTCTTGATAGATATGATCAAACACTGCTTGATAAGCATGCACCATCAATTTCCCAAACAATGATAAAAAGACTGCATTTTCCCTCGTTTTAATATTGAGGTTAACTCTGCAAAGAAAGAACGTAGGGGAGCTGAACGTAAATGGACCAAACTTCACAGCGATCATCTGCAGTTTGAAGGAAAAATGAACCAAACAGCTTTTATAATGAAATCCGCACGGAAAGACTACTATAAAAGTCTCTTCCAAGAAAATGGCAAAAATAAAAGTAAGTTGTTCAGGGCTAGAAAAACACGCTTCAATCAGAGCATAGGTCTGGAGTTTCCTGACTATCTCAATGGCACAGCACTTGCTAATGATGTAAGCCATTTCTTAGTGCAGAAAATTGAATACGAAAACGCTCAGAACTGGGTGATGTCACTGGCCTGCTGCACTCTCTGAAACCTGTTTAAATCCATCAAATCTGATCAAAGAAGAGAAAGTTTCAGGTTCCACTCTAGGATGGACTGCCCCAACCAAATTATGATGTTTGTCTTTGTATAGATATAGGCCCTATGCAAAGCAAACGAAACCACCATCCTTCATCGTTATTCCATTCCTAATATCTCAAAAACTTCACAGCCGTTACAAGACAGTCAAGAATTTTCAACATTAGACTGCCAATGAGGCATTGCATAGAGCGAAGTAAACGATGATAACATCTTGAAGCAAAACGACGTCTTGAAGAATGTTGACAAGTTGAAGTATATAGGATCTACCCTGGACTAAGATGGATAACGTGAGGCCAAAATTAAAAAAGAATTAGAGCAGGATGGTTGAATCGGAAGAGGGTGACATGGATGTTGTGCAACAAGAGGATCTCCGAAGGGACGAAGGGTATATAAAATGGTAGTACGACCAGCTATGTCTTACGGAGTAGAAACATGATGAATCAAAAATGTCGCAAGGGAAGAGGATTGATGTTGTACAGATGAAGATGCTACGAAGAGCATATAGGTATACTAGGATGGACAGAAAAACGAATAATAAGGTCCACAAGAAATTCGAAGTTTCCGAGCCACGCAAGAAGGTTGGTAGAGAACAGTTTAACGTGGCATGAACATGTGATCAGAAGAGAAGAAGTCCAATGGGCCAGGAGAATGCTGGGTGTAACGGTCGAGAGTACATGAAGGAGGGATATCTGGAAGGAGATTGATAGACTGAATAACGTAAGATCTTGCTGAGCAGTGTCTAAAGCAGAATGACGTCATGGAAAGACAAAATCTGGAGGATCGTATCCACAAACAGCGATCCTAGTTGAAGTGGGAACAAGCCAAGAGAGAAGCAGAAGAAGCCAGCAGGGAGAAAACTATTTAATAGCATTAGAGTCAAAATCGAGAGATATTATAACTCCTGTTACTTTCGATGAGATGCATAGATACAAACGCCTATCATTCATTGATCACTAGAACAAGAAGTGCATCAATATTTCATCAAAATTGGAATAAAATGGGATCCATATTGAATTATGACAATTAATCCCTTGCCAAAGCTTCTTTTAATCCATTTGGTCTTGCTGTTTTACAAAGTATTTGGAAAAAGGAATTTTCTTAGAGAAAATACGAGGTGCTATTTGCAATGTAATGCTATCAAATGCAGAATCTAAAGTTGATATCTCATTTTGTGCTAAGTTCAAGGTACTGCAAAAAGGGCCTGAGCCGATATCCATACTTCCTTCTCCATCAAGGCCTCTTGCATTCTGTTGACATTGATCTTTGAAGATCTCTTCTGAAGCTCTAATTGTGATGTTGATGCTATGTTCAAATGGCCCGAAAGAATTTTCTGTTGACCTACTTTTTTTCCCGCCGTTAAGACTTTCCAGGTCAAGCGATTATGAACTTAAGGTTATTGATTAATAAGTAACTGGCAGAAGTTGCTTACCAAAGCAATCCAATATGTTCAAGATTCTACAGTTGCTTATTCCACAATCACAACTACCTTAAAAATCATCAATAACTTTATTGTACCCAAACAGTGACCATAAACTTGTTTATATGTGAAAATCTGCCAGCCCTCACCCAATAACTTGCCAAGTGTCTTCTTCTGTCACTTAACTCTCGCCTTATGAACTTTTTTCTTGGTAGAAAATTACAGGCAAAAATTGCCTAACGTTTCTTGTGGTTCGCACATTTGCCTTGATAATGAAATTGCTGTCAACCATAATTTCTTAACACAATATGAAAAACCAACAATTGTATCGACTTAAAAGAACGTGCATATGGACATGAAATTGTTATACAACTTACATAGGCCTGCACACAACAGTTTTCGTAATGTAGATATAGAGAGCATATGAAAAGCGAATATGAAACAGGCACTTCTCTATTACTCCTGTTTAATTCACTATACAAAAAAAAATCACTGTCACGTAATATGAAATCACCAACCATAGTTGAGACAATGCATGTTCTTAAAAAAATAATACAAGGGAAGTGCCTGGCTGAAATAAATAGCTCTAGCGCACGTGTGCTTTGGTTGAAATGGAACTGCCACGGCGATCAATGTGTTCATTCTAACTGTATAAAACCAAACCGTCATTCTGTATGGGAAAAATGATTAGACACATTATTACTGTTATTTCATAAGCCAATGTACTACCAGTCAATGGAAATAAATATTAAGGCAACCGTTTGCTGAAATTCGGTAGGACATTTACTCCAAACTCCCAACAAAAGAAACTGACAAAGTGGAGCAACTATGGCATCGTTACAGAAGAAAAACGTGAATTCAGAATCACCAGCGTCATCGTAAGTATGATAGTTTCTTTCTATCAACTCATGGAAAAATACATCGAGCAACAAGCGTAACTACGATTTTTAATACAGTTTCGGGTAGTGACCGATGGTTTTTTGTAGGACCCTTCAAAACTTTTAGTATGTTAACAGCTACACAAACACACAAGCAAGAATCAACTAAAGTGCGTAAGTCTCTGGTTAAGGATGTTGCAAAGTAAGGTGATATTTTTTCAGCACTTTTTCTACAAATTGGCTACTGAGCAGTGACACTTGGTCATTCATATCAATTTTTTTAAATTGAGATCTGTATTTATTGAAACCAATACAAAAGATTTTAACTTGCGGTGTTTAAAACATCTTTGGTGCTTCTTCAGTAAATACTAAATGCAGGTGACGCAGATATTTGTTGTTCATACAAAGGGATGTAGACGGATGTGGATACTTTCGACAGAGCATGATTTAGGTTCCGACTGACAATCAAGCTTACGCTATGTGTACCCCATTAACACCTTGAGTGTATGCCGAGCCAAACATAATGACAATGAAAAAAATTTTAATGTAAAAAAATGAAGTTAAAATTGCTTATTTAAATATCAAAAAATGTATTAAAACGTGCACTGAATGAGGTCTGTGTGATGACAGTGTTGTTATAAGGAATTGAAGTAGCATATAGACATCATAACTTGTAGTAATTATAGAAGATTTATTAGAACGTCATTTAAAAAATTGTGAAAATTTCATGGTTTTATGTTTTCTTCACAGACTGTTACTATCACAGAGTTCCAACATACGTATAGAGCTAACCATCATGTTGTAGCAGATGCGGAGGGCTGACAACGTGGTCACGGTAGGAGGCCGACAGCTATTAAAGCAGGTTTCTATAGGGAGCTGAACAGTTGTAAAAGAACACAACATGTACTTAAGAAATGGTGGGAAGGCGTGCTAGAAGCAACCTTGAAGAAATGGAGATTGGTGAACAGAAACAGCGAATGGTTGGAGACGTTAAGGATGGTTGCAGTACTCCTGAAAGAAAGAGGCTGGAGCATGTTGCGTTGAAGTGTGCACTCAGAAAGAAAGACGATTGTACAAGCCTCTAGATATTTGACAGCAATTTAGGTACAAATTGTGCCTTATAGGTACAGCGAAGGTAAACGTGTCTCTATTCCGGCTTCTGAATCTCATTTCCCTTAGCTTCGACCCTGGAAACACCCCATCCAGGGGATACTCCTTACAAATGAGTGCTCGTGTGAAATACACAGATATAAATCCTCCTAGCTCAGTTTAGGAACCCTCCTCTCGATAGCTATGGAGTACCCACTATTGCAAAGTGTGTTTATCATTGATTGAAGAAGTCAAAGTTGCGCCATTTGCAAATCTCAATCTACAGCACATTTTAAAACAGCAAAACAGATAAGCAAATTTTGAAATTTTTCTGAAACAACCTTTACATGTACAGATAAACACTCCGAGACACAAGAAATGAAATGCCATGAAAAAACAAATTACAATATCAGTGAAGACTTCATGAAGGAAAAGTTTACGATTGGTCACTAAATCTGAAATCAGGAGAGATTACTACTCCTACTTTTTATTAAATTCAAGAGTAGCTGATTCTCAAGAAAATTGGGGTGGGCCATAGACCTTCCCCATTTTTGGACCCATTCTTCCCGATGCAACGCTCTTTGCCAAACCATTACATTAATTGTGCAGTGTAGCAGACAAGGTTAGTGATTAAGATAGTACTACTACTTTATCAGCGAAATGGTATTGAATTAGATCTGTAAACTGAAATAATAAGCGCTGTACTATGATTGCGATAAGATAACATTGCTTTCACTTTGCTGTCATACGTGATCATGTTTGGGAACGCTTATCGCAATCAATGAAAGTGAAGCAAACATCGGTTTTCTGGTCACCACAACTTTGATCAGTACAAGATTATGAGTTAAGATACAACGCTGATTAGATATGTAGCTGTTTTTTAAGGTTTAGTATCAGATTATTTCAATCAAATGAACAGTGTCCACATAGAAGTAAAACTGATAAGAAGAGAACTAGGAAAAACCAGATGATGATTTTATCCTTTTTCATTTTACCACACAAATCCAGTTGTCTATGAACACTAAACGATTCTATGCATATTGCCTTCGGTTTCCAGTGAATGACGACATGACGTTTTAGAATTTCCCACAAGTTGGTTAGAGAACCATTTGCGGGCAGAGGGTCACAGCATTCCGTCAGTTGTCATGTTATGTAGTCGTTGGAGACACTAGTATAAAAACCCTACTTTGCAATAGTACTCGTTGTCATTTATCTCACTGAAAATGCTGCGTCGAGGTTACAGATTTAGATGTAAGTAAGGGGCAGCTCCAATGAAAATGTACCTCAGAGTTTTGGAATAATTTGCATGAAAGCATTGCTAATTTTCCTGTTCTATCAAAGCTTTTTTTGACGTCTCTCGACATAATCCACCCCTCCGTCACTTTTATGCTTGTTAGAGATATCCGACGTCTCTTGTTGCTTGTGATATTTCTTCATCAATGAAAGAAATTTACGCCTTTCTTGCAAATTGACAGTAACCTTTGTTGGATTTCTTGTCTACGAAAATCGCATTGAACTTTCCATTTTTGGAATTTTTATTACCATACTTTATATATAGCTTAATTAAATGAATCTTTATGCAGAGTTTGGCATTTGAAATAGAGCATGTTATCTAATTCACAGGTAAAAGTATTGACGATTGAACGCTTTGTTTTTATGAATTTTTGCGAGTGAAATTTTGCCTACACTTCATGGGTACAAAATTTGAAGCGACGACACTTACCAATATTTCCCGGGAGTGAACTGTCGACAATGTATAGAGAAAATAACAATAGCAATAATAATAATAGTAATCTTTCGAATGACAAGAAAGAGGAAGACAATTGCGTACATAAAATTTTGCGAAAGATTATGTCAAACGACTTTAAGAGTGCAAATTTTCTACTTTTAAGTAATCTGTCTTATCTAAATTTCCTTAAGCGACCATGTTATAACATAATAATTGCAAAAACCTCATTTCCAATGCTCTTGAACTTCTTTCTCCATGGCCGATTTGCAAAAATTTCAATCAAAAATTGCTACCCATGTTACATTTTCATAATCATGAAGATGTGATTTCGAGTGCTGTTTTACCTCTTCGGTTGCAAGGTGACCATCAGCACTCACTCTCAATTTAGACGGTGAAGGACGTCACTTTGAAATAAGTACCGACATGAATTAGACCTTTAAAAGGGTTGCAAACTGTTTGTTTCGCCAATAACTTCTGAAAATCAAACACGCGCTCTTGGCGTTTGCTCTTTCAAATAAACACAGGCTCACTTTCACGTGGTTTCATTTCTTTTTATGAGTTTAGTATCTTTTCAGATCTGATTGTTTCAAATTTGTTCCTTCGATAACACTTTCAATGGAAAAATTTATTGGCGGGATGGTAGTCCTTGGAAGGTCAAGTTTTATGGCTCAGAAACTGGACTCAGTCGATAACAACTGGTAGATGATCACGAGCAAGTGTGGTGATTAGGCAAATAGAGTATGTTATGCTCTTGGGTCGCCTAGCTTCGTTATTAAAGGACACGTCGAGTACACATTCGTGATTTTCAAGAGTCCTCTGTTATAAATTTAACAAATTTGGTGAGCTCTGCGCAAGTGATAACGTTTTTTTACTGCCAATTCTCGATTCGATTCTTAGTCGTTCGTGATTAGAATGGGTATTATTCGCAAGGATCTAAAAAATCCTTTTACAAATAAATCTTGCTGTCAGATTGACTGTTAAAATATAAATACGCACCATGTAAACCTGTAAAGTACTTAGATAAACGTGTTCTTTGCTCGTAAGTATAATAACTGTCTTAACGTCACAACAAACAATATTATGGGGTAACCATCATTGACTTGGTGAAGCAACACGATGAGTTATCTCGGGTCCTGGGTCCGAATCTCCCTGTGGACGAGCGTATACGTGCTCTTGAAACTGGTCACATCATAATGAAGGTAATAAGAAATTGGAAAACATAGCATTGCGCGTCTCATTTCTATTTGGGACGGCTACGTTTTTCAATACTTCCCGGTTTACCAAAGCAAAAGCCAGTTCTCGATCTTCCCATTGCTTTAGGACGGCAGTTACTCAATGCAATGGTTCCTCTCGTATCCTATTCGGTTCATTCTGACTCTGTTAATGCAGCCTTCGAAATCCGATTCTATATGCAATTATTCTTGTTGCTTTTTCGATCATTCTAAGTGAAGCAACTTTAATAAGTACATTTCTGGTTTAGTTTAACTAATACAAATGGCAGTTGAAAAGAAAGAATTTTGCACATTTCAATGGGCTGTGGACAGAATTATGGACCGGATGGCAGTCCTTCCATGGTCAAGTCACATGACGCAGTAGAGGCTGACCTCCAACATTGCGTAGAGTTGGGTATCGATGTCCTCCGGTGGAGTATTTGTAGCTAATGTGGCCACTAGAGAAATAGGTTATGTTTTTAAAGGGGTAACCTAGCTCGGTTGGTGGAACTAACAACGCGAATCCGTGGGTCACGGGTTCTAATCCCCTTTGTGACATACTTTTCTATTTCTCCAGTGTCTATTCAAAAGATAAAAGGTAGTTGTAAAACATATTTAATTGATTAGGTGATCGATCAAATTTTCAAAGATCCTCTCTTTACCGTTTCTTATTTGGATCGTAAAATGGTGACTTTTATCATCAGAATGAGTGTTGTAATTGACCAGTCTATGTCAATCTTGTCTGCAGCAGTATAAATGTGCTAGATTTCTATGACAATAATGTAAGTATGTTCTGTTTTATCCTGTCCGCACTGAATATTTATTGAGGTTAACATAGTACTGCCTTTTCACGAAATCACACATGATTTGACATGAAATGAAGCTTCACAGTGCCGTACAATGCCTAAATTATTGCAAGAGGGGAGGGCTCCTACAGTTACTTAACCTACAGCTGGAGAATTGGATCCATTGTGCCATAAACGATAAAAATGTAAGATTGCTACATCATTTAAGAAATCGATGACACTTCTTTTAAAGCATAGTACATTACATTATCGAGACCCTATAAAATGCTACAATACTAGTTACTCTATCGTAGAAATTTCTTTGACAAGATGTCCTTTCCTAAAATCTCATTGTGAAAGTAGATACTAGAACCATAACCCCCAGCCCTAACCCTAGCCCTAATTTGATTCTAGAGTAGTACATTTTGTTGAAGAACTGATGCCTGTGCCGGGTTCCGAAACGCGGCCTTCCGTACTGCAGTCCAGCGTTCTAACCACTACACTGCACAGGCTTGCTCTCGCATGAACACAACTTCAGGCATACCACGTTCATCGGACAATACACTCCGTGATACCATGACTACACAGTGACGTCAATCTACACAATGCGAACACTCATTGCAGGAAGGTGATGTCACAATGATCAACTTCCAAATGTTAAAATGGTAAAAAAATCCTTCTAGGAAAGTACATCTAGCTGTTCCAGGGAAGTACATCTCTAACTTTCTAGCATTTTACGCGTTCCCAACATTATCTAACTTAAAAACAGTCAGATATCAGATTATAGTGCTTGGGCATTCCAGTCTTCCCACCCCCCACTCCCCACACTTTGCACAGAGCGACGTTTAATTTTGTATTGTTAAACAAGATGTCTTTGTAGCTAGCATTATGTGATAGATGATGTGCAAGTTTAGAACTTGATGCAGTGGCGGTTTTATGGGGAGGCCAGCAGGGCCTTGGCCCGAGGCCCCGCATCAGTAGGGGGGCCCGCGCCTCAACGCTAAGAAAAAAGGATTTGTCCGACCGTCCATATTAGTCAAATGGAAGTAAGTGAAAACTCAAAAATATATACACTGGGAAGGAACAAAATGTCTCAGGAACTTCCGCATTACGATCATGTCTGAACTTACTTGCAATGCATGCCGTCATAGGGCCCCACTAGTATTTTCGGCCCAGGGCCCCGCACCCTTCAAAACCGCCACTGACTTCATGATAACGAAAATGTATCAGAACATAGGGCATACCATAAAATAAAAAGTTAACAAATTACTGGATAAAGCACTTAATAGTTTTCTTGCATTGGAGAGAAATAACGCTGTTCTGATACAATTCAAGTCATGTTTTGGAAAAAGTACATTCCTAGAATTTGGAAGTATGCATTTACAAAATGGCACCGTTAAGAATAAATAGATAAAAGAAAATAGAAAAGGGAACAGAATTATACCACCTGTTGAACTCAAGCCTTTTGTAAAATAAGAACGTGCTTTTTACATGTCGCTGTACGACTTGCTGTAAGCTCAGCAGACAATCTGGGGTCGAGTGACCCAAGGACGGCTGTGCTATCCTCGCAATGAAGAAAGCTATTGAATTATGTATGTAGGGAAAAAAGAAAGAAAACCCTGTAGAATTATAAATAAGATAGGCTTGTATCAAAAGGCTAATATTGGGTATGGCTTTGATTCATAAAATCGTATCCAGTAGGTCGACTTCATTAATTATTTATATGGTAAATGATGATACAAGTCAGTGTAGCTGAAGATAAATCTGATTTTGATGATGCTCATTTTAAAAATGTGGACGTTTGATGTTTAGTAAGCATCCTTGAAATAAGAATGCCTACTTCTCCATTTTTTGCCAAGGGATGGCGTTCCGTTCCATGTCAATCCTTTGTCATTAAAACTGGAAGACGCAACTCTAAATCTCTTCTACTACAGACCACTGACAACTAGCAACGACCCAGAATGGATTTTAGCCTCGCTTTGATCAAGTTGCTTGGATGTTGATATTTGCCTTGATCTTAAGGAGTACCTCGGTGTGGAACAATGGTTACTTTGCAATGCTTTGAAGTTAGTTACGTCCTCCTGGGGTCAATAGCAGCGTTTTAAGGTAAACGATTGCAAACAGGCATTGGTAAAGTAATGTATGTAAACCAAATCTTGTTTGGTGCTCAATACAACTAAAACAGTTGAACTCTCTTTCTTTAGTGAAACCCAAATTTAGTGACTTTCATGTTGAACAATGCTGCGTTGGACTAAAGAATTATCTATGATTATGGTTGATAGTTGAACGTTCGGTATTTTGTCTTTCAGAAAGAAAAGGATAACTTAGCAACAAATACGAACTTAAAAACAAAACGAAAAGCTAACGATTTGAGCCTATAATTATGATCTGTGTCCTCTATTAATATTTGCATTACGCTCTACGTTTTCCTGGCCATCGACCACGTCCGTGCACTGCTTTCATGTCGATTACTTACGACTATGGAATAAATTACTTGATAAGTATTATTGTACTCCACAGACCGGTTTCCTCGGTGATTTAACAAGGCTGACCTGTGCTGATTACGTTTCGAGACAAAAATAATGTCTGAAAGGAATAGACTTAACAAACAGAGACCTTTTTTCCGATTTAAAAAAGCTCCGTTGCATCTGTTGCGTTTAGTACAGTATCTTCATATCCAACATACTGTATCATCATGAATTTTGAAAATTATTTACTGCGCAGAGGCAACGTTGTCAGATTGGGAGGGAAGTGGCCAACTGGGCTACTTTCAATTCTCCGCGGTGACCTAAAATTACCTATTAGTGACTTGCTACTTTCTGGGCGACTTTTGCAAAAATGATAGAATCGTAAAAAATGTACACAAGCCGATTATACTATATCAAATTTTTATCACGCCACAAAATTCCTTCTACTTGACAGAGAATTCAATACATCTTATCAGAGTATCGCATGTTGGCATATTTGGATTTCTGTGCTTCCGGTGACGCCCATGGCACACATTGAGCTTATATCCAATGAGGTGAAACCAGCGGCATATCATTATACAAAAGGCATAATATTTAATCAAACAATACCACTGGCCTGATAGTTATCCTTGATAAGACTTTATGGCATGCAGCTGCAACTTTTGTCAGTGTAACGACATCGATTTCTAACAAAACGGCTCTTAGCGATGTTGGGGCGACTTAAACCCAGGACTTAGGCGACTTGGCGCTTCAATAATCTGGCAACAATGCCGCAGAGGTCCCACTGCAAGGTGCAAGACTGCAATTATTAATTAAAAAGGATTTAGGACGTACTTTATAAAAAAGGAGTTCAACATTCTCTTATTGTTGCAAGAATGAAATTTGTGAAATCGTCTTGCAAAAGCCTAATAGGAAAGAATCATCGTACCGAACTTTGCAGTAGCTGAACGGTAGTTATTACAACGGTTTAAATTCTTGCTTTTGTCGAAAATTTCGTTTTTATTTTCTTAAGTATTGAGTAAGAGAGTATAAAGTGAGTTTTTGTTATTATCAAGGTTCCATCATTTCTCAGACTTGTATAATTGTTGCAATAATCACATCACAATAGAGTCGTGTATTCATCAATTACGTATCTTAAAACAGAGAACCGGGGGAAATGGCCTTGACAATTATTGAACCTTAATAAACAATCAGAAACTATACTTCATGACTTACACTTAAAACCCTTCCCCGCTCCGCCTCCGCCGCTAACCCGAGACCATACAATTTTACTCTTGCTACAGTAGTGCCATTTCATACATCTTTGATAGCCTTTTCAATGTATCAACGAACCCAAGCATTCTGAGTCAGCCTGTAGCGTTTTTGAAATGCAATCTAAATCTAAGATATCAGAGTAAATATGGTCTTGAATTAATTATTGCTCTACCTGAGAAGGATATTGGATTAACCATCTGAGGACAACTTGTAGAAAGGTTTATCGAAAGAAAAGCATAAAAATCTGTTTACTTAAGAATGGAGCCTTAATCATTTTTACTAATATGAGTAACGGCTTATGGGTTGCAAATTAGTACAAGTCTTTACTAGATTTGGACCACCATAATCACGTTTTCTCACCGGTGCTTAAAGAACCAGCAATATACATTATGATATTAGATATGCTCTGAGTGACCTCTGTTAGTCAGAATTAAATTTGTCTGTGAGTATTTCATCACGATTAGAGCGGGAATAAATTGCATTGAGGGTTATTGTCAAATACTAATTAGGTTTTCGTCATGCTACAATCTTCTGTAGTTGTTTTCTACTTCCTTTACTAACTTGTTTTTGTGGTTTTGCCCTAATGTCAAGTAATTGAGAATTTATTATGTTGCAGTCTAGATTAATCCTATCCAGATTGGGGTGTCCCTGATTCCCGGGACTGGAGGGGGTGGGGTCAGTAGGCTATTTCAATACTGATAACTCTGAGAATATTTGGTGTTTAGGTATGAAACTTGGCCGGTGCATTCAATTATTTCGTAGTTAAAGAAAGATAAATTTATTTTTGGAATTCCATGTTGAGACGTTCCATAAGAGCCGGGCGTTGACAAGTACCTAAATACCATTAGAAAGTCCATGCTGAAATTTGTGGCAAATGTAAATTAAGCTTGATTGTTTACATTTAAATGATAATAAATATATAAAGAAGTAAAAAGATGCATTTTGTAGGCCAGTTTACCTGATTTATACATGAAAAGTAGGGTTGCTCTACGTGTTTGTATCTTGTATCTGCATAGTTAAAAGAAGCTATGCGAAGTAACTTCTGTGATGCAACAAAATTATGAGTCAGAAAAGATGTTACCAAGACTGGTTTTGGAGGGGACTCACCAAGAAGTAGCAGCTTTAAATGTGTAACTAGCAATTTGTTCGTCAGTAGAACATTTACTAAATCAAATCGGAAGGCATTTTCGTATATGTGACAACATTTGCAATTTCTAACACGATTAGGTGGCCACGTGAAGTGCTACATAAAAATGACACCACTCAATAATGTTAAGTACAAGACTGGCCACAGAAAAAGCTATTTCATTTCCTCTGTAACTTGAGTGATGTCCAGTCTGCCAATTTTTCATTCGAGGCTGTTATTCTCTTAGGTGCATAGTGTCTATTTGAGCATTTTTTCTAGTCACATGTAAGAAATTGATTTCCTTTCACTAATACACCAACTTACACCCGTGGGAAAGTTAAAAACATCGGTAAACTCCAGTTACACAAGGAATAATCAATGAAAGGAATACGCCCTCTGTCCATTGTTCAGTTTTTAAGAAACAATAATTGGCGATAACCACTTCCAAGCTCAATCATGATTCTACACGAATACAAACCTTCTGAGCTGTACGACACCTTCCATGCTACTCAGTGTTAAACACATAGATTATAAGGTAGGTTATGCATATCACATAATAAACCCGTCTTATATTGACTCCTTTGCTTTTATTTTATATTCCGTCAAAGGTGATACAATTGCTTCCCCTTTTTTCTCTACCATATTACTTTTAAATTGTGAAAATTGGTAGATCCCTTTTTCGATTAAGATGCAAAATCTAATTTAAAAACATCAATTACTTGTTACACTGTAATACAGGCCCGTAGCTAAAAAATATTACGGGTTTTATGCCATTCAATGGCTCAACACTATTGAACAAATTGCAACCCTGCTCTCAGAATGCTAGCACACGATTGTGGATTCACACATGTCCATATATGTACATATATGCTTTGTGTATTCATAGAAAAAAATAAACATGGTCCAACGTATTGGTAGATCGCTAGGTTTAAGCATCTGGGTCACTTTGACATCAACAGGGATGTTAAAGTCTTTTCACGGTTAAAAGTCGGCCTTGGCAAAGAACAGAAGATTCTAGAAATCTTGCAAATTCTTCAAAGAATTTTTTCGTAGCAATAGGATGGCTCTACAGATATTGTGTGCTATAAAGAACAACTAGGTTGACTAGTAAATTTGATGGTCTATTCGGAATACTCGAAAAATCGAAGCTCCCTGGCATCAATTTTATCAACAAAGATCTTTTTACGAATTAATACACCTGTACCATCCCCTCGTCGGTCAGATTGTGAAGATGGAAAATTTTTGCCCAATGGACGTGCACAAAGCTGCTTCAGCAGACTTCTCGTAGCCATGTTTCCCATGCCGTCTTGATATCTGGTTCATAATGATGAACAAAATCAAAAAATGTGTAGCTTTGCTATTGAGTTTGAATTTGCTCTCATTCGTGATAAGATGTACAACTTGGATGTTTTTGTTTATTAGTGTTCTAAAATACAACAACGGAATGTAAATGTTTGAATACGTTTTCAAAGATTTAGAATTAATGTAGAACTCTAATGAAATTACGATACAGCTTGAATTCTAGGGTCGTTATTGGCTTATACAAACATTTATCTGTTCGGCTAATGCACTCATCTTCTGTAGCACAACCTTTATCGTAGTTTTAAAATATCCCTTGTGGATTGCTTTCTCTACATTGTCATTTATTTCATGTATAACTTCATATATCATGACGGATTTTCTTACCCTATGTAGTTTTCAGTTGAGACTCAGAGTTCAATGTTTGCTTAAAAATCTACATACTCAGTAATGTTCGATCACACATTTTAAGGCTTACACTGTTTCTCGTGTGTTACTATTTATTACTCATGGTTTCACTTCAGCACATATTTAACATCTCAAGGCTTCAAATGAGCCTATATTTTGTAATCGACTTTCAAACATTTCATTAAGCATATCATTTGACGACATTTGTCACGTGGTGGATATAGCTGTATACATGAAAACAGGTCCCTATCAAAGAGTGTGTAGGTGATCTTTTCTGCACTTGTGATGTAATCCTCCACCATCTGCAGGTCAAGTGTTGAAAAACCTTCAAGACATGCTGGAAAACGACCTCAACAAGAACATAAAATAGTGGCATATCCTCGTTATTATTTAATTCTGAAAATTTGTTCTAATTTCGTACACGCTGCAGAGAATCATTCAAAGTTATTAGTTGGGTTTAACTTGCGGTACGTTTGGAAGGCAGCTCAGTAGTATAAATACGATGGATAGGAGGGTATCTTGCATGTCAATTTTGGAATTTGTTCCGGTAGTGAAATAGTTCGTTTTTTGTTGGTTTTTTTCCAAACGTAAGGATTACAGTACCTCAATATCAATATTCGCTATGGATTCAAGTCCTGTTACAGAAGATGAGTCAATGCATTTTGAATCTTGCATCCTCTTTTATGGCTGTTCCGTAATCTTGATCCGATTCCCTCAGTTCCACGAAGTTCATGAACTTCGTTACTCTTCAGTTCTTATAGTGCCACTTAATACGAGGTGTAAATATTGGAAATATAAAAGATTGAAAGTCTAGGGCTAGCTGCGGCGTTGCGATGTCCCTTATCCATGTTTCGTTTGATAGCGTGTGTTATATTTCCAAGGTCCATGTGTAGGCAGGTATAGCAGCCACCATGCTCTCTCGTATCAAGATTGATAACCGATCCTTTGTGGTTAGATTTCTTCCAACTCTACTTTTCCGACAACAGAGAGACAATCTCATGTATGGATAATCGAGTTACTTTATCTATTTCTGCATTGACTAGATGTAAGGCTGACTGGGGAGCTATTGAATCCTGAATTACTCTCAGTAACCAAAGGTTGGAATCCAATTACCTGTATTATACGCTTGATTAATTAGATAGTTTAAAAACCTGTATTGTTTGGAAACAGACATTTCCCAGGAAACATTCACAGACATTCACGCAACATATTTGGGAGGTGGGGGTCGGTGAGCTCAAATAGCCTTGTGGGCCTTTGTTAGGGAAAATCAGTAGATGGTAACTGGCTCTAATTGAGATTGGCGGAGAGTACGACGTGAGCAAATCAGATGATGGGGCAGCTACGATAAAAATGTTAAACATAGTCATCGGTCCTGCCTGACTGATAAGCATGAAGACAAATAGCATTTTATAATTGTATGCTCGGAGAATCGGTCAATCGGCATTTAGCAAAATACAAGAAGCTTCTTCAAAACGAATTTCCGATGTGAATTGCACAGATCCAACAAAGCCATTGCGCCCATTGTAATGAACTTTAGTTTTAGTACAAGAAATGTACGCGCTTTAGAAGGTGATTATCAACTCAGAATGTTTGTGCTAATCTTTTGTGTCTGAAGTACCTGAAATGCGCTATCATTAGAAACACCTCTGAAATAGACTGGGGCATATAACAGTAAAATGTCAAGAGGGGAGAAAATACGTAGGTATTGCATTGCCACGCCTATATGCTACAACCTGTTTCTACTTCGGAGAAGTAAAGGTAGGCTTTGCTAATATTCGGAATGGCAATACTGATTTGTAACAGCGCTGAAGTTGCAATGCGGTACGTTCAGAGTTTCGTGAGTAAAGGTGGAGAGTACGAGAGTAGGAAAACCTTCAGCATGTCCAGATGTCCTCAAATTAGAAGTCGGAGAGCAAGGAGTGAAACTTAACGTCCCACTGTACTTAACCATCATAATCTACAAGACAGCACTCGATCAACTGCGGCATTCGGTGCATCGGGTAGTACTGCAAAAGATGAACAGCCAGGGTTTTATACGAGCATGTGTCATGTTACATATAAACACAAATTGTTTATCACAACAAAACCACGTCAAGATGCCATTTTTGGCTTAGAGTATCCTGATGAGAGAAATGTCGCGTCGTCGGGAGGCAAACACATCGAGTAATACAAGGCCGTGAAATTTCACAAGAATAAACTTCTTTTCAACGTTGATTTTTCTCAGTTTACAGTAAGAGAGTAATAGACTCATCGTTCTATAATTAACTGGGACGATAATCCTTAAACAGTTAAGTTTCGAGTCTATATTTGTACACAGTAGTGGCATAGTCGTAGAGTGTCAGACTCACACCCCGGGGGTCGTGAGTTCGAACCGACCCTGAGCTTGCCTGCCACGATCCCGGACGTACTGTGCTCTGTCATCTGCTCTCGCAACGTGGGAAACTAAGTTTCGAGAGGT